>WYDI02030233.1:0-48011 GCA_009867235.2 Psittacus erithacus
ACAGGGGCTTGGAGCAAGCTGCTCCAGTGGAAGGTGTCCCTGCCCGTGGCAGGGGTTGGAACTGGATGAGCTTTAAGATGTCTTCCAACCCAAAGCAGGCTGTGATTCTATGATAATAACTGGTTACCTTAGTTCTAGCAACAGAGAGAAGCGGACAGAAGGATCCACCAAGAAAGAGCCCCTGCAGAATCCTGAGCTCTCCCCAGGGAGAGGGAAAAGCAAACTGACCATTCCCTCCACGCCAACCATGTTAAAGTACGTATCTTTCTTGTGACTTGTGCTAATCACAGTTGATTTAGGAGACAGCCCTGGCTGGAGTGTTTTCAGCTTCACCATAGCATGTGATGGTATCACATTTAGCAAACACCAGACCAAGGCAAACGATGTTAGGATGAAATATACTTCACCAGCTGAACGTGTACAAAGGAAAGCTTTTGTATTTAACTTCAGGAGAAAGCCATTCTTGCTGATGGTGTTCATACAGCATGTGGCTGTGCAGAACAGCAGTTAGGTGTGAGCTTTCAGGTCCAGCAAAATCCAGCCAGGCCTTTTCTAAAGTATATACCTTCGTAATGATGTTCTTTCCATTAAGTCAGATAAGCATGTTCCTTGCACTCACATCAATATGCCAATAACTGGTGAAGCAGGAAGACATGTCTCAGCCTTTAACATGCTTCTGCAGGAGGACCAATCACTCTGGCAAGCTGAAGAGTACAGAGGAACAGGAGCTGGAAAAGATGCAGCAATTCCAGCAGGAGGTTATGGAGCTGAGGAGGAAGAATGAGGAGACTCTGAAAGCAGCAATTGCTGGAGCAGGTGAGCTCTACCTGAACTGCAGCTGTACTGGGCAGGGCTGGAGTGTGCAGCACAAAGCTGTGTGAGCACCTTTAAAACAAATGCTCCAGATGTTACAGATCTTGTAATAAGTATTAGGAGGCTTTTAATGTAGAACAGCCCCTAAACTGGCAAGAAAAAGGTTTGCTTAGGTTTTGTTGGGTTTTGAAAGGTCACAGATGAGTTCTCTAAAACTGTCCAAGTTATAAATTAAATGCCACACACACACATTTCCCACCCCTCCAAAAGGCTTCCAGACCTTACATGTTCTTTTTCCTTTAGGACAACCTGTGAAGAGAGCTGTTGGTCAAGTAACAAAGGCAGTTGACTTCCACTTCTGCACAGAGAACAGAATTAAACAACATGTGGAAAGCCAGCCCAGGAATGAGTACAAGGAGGTGGATTTTGCAGCAGAGCTGAGGAAGCATCCTGCCTCCCCGGTGAGATCTGGGCTCTTCCCAGTGGGCAGCTGACTCCTTTTTGACATCACCCTCTTTCTGCTTTTGCAGCACATGTGCAAAGAGGGTGACCAGAGAATAGGCAAGCATTGTGCAAACTTAACTTTTAACTCACTGTGTATCTGCATTGCTGCTAAGACCCTAAAGGACCCTGTAGTATCAGACTCAACTGTTAACTCACTGTGTATCTGCATTACTGCTAAGACCCTAAAGGACCCTGTAATATCAGATCTTTGTGCTTGAATCTTCCACTTCATACAGTTTCCCAATATGACTAGCATTTTCAGACACTTAAGTCTATGTCTAATGTTAAGTGTTACCTCTTCAATAAGAGAAGGGATATAGAGACGTCAATTGATGGGGAAAGGAAATGTCATCCCATTGTCCTGTGTGAAATGGCCATAATGACCAGAGTGTTCTGTCTCCAGATGCGGATACTGAAGGGACCCACTATTGCCAAGCCTTTCAACCTGTCCCAGGGAAACAAAAGAAAACTCAAAGAGAACACATCTGAATACGTGCCCCTTGCTGAGCAGGTAGAAGCATTCCAAAAAAACACACCCCCTCGTTACCATTTGAGGAGCAGGAAATCTGATGAAGGTGAGCAGTCCTGGCAGTGTCCAGCCAGGAGGCTGGCCACAGGGCTTGTGGTAGAGCAACAAGGATGCTTTCACTGCTCTACTGAGCAGTTTGTGGCTGCTGCAGGCCTTGCCATTAACTGCAGATGTCTGTGACTTGAATTTATAGGCCCACCTCCAGGGAAGGCTGTGAAGGCTCGGTTTACTGCCCCTAAAACACCATTGCTTTTGACAAAGCAGCGCTTCAGACCTGCCACCTGCAAAACTACAGCAGAGTTAGAAGCAGAGGAAATAGAGAAACTTCAACAGTAAGTAAAGGATTATTCTAGTCCTCCGAGAGATATTTGTACCACACTGGAAACACCTTTTGGATGCCAAAATACCATTTCTCAGGAACTTTCCTCTTGTGTGAAAGAATGAGTAGCATAAAACCATTGGGATTCATTTCGCTTGTGCATAGCCCTATGGCTGTGATAGGGATGTGAGAAGTAGCCAACTCATTTTGAAGAAAGTGCTCTTAGGAAAGCTGATCTTGGGTTGAGTACAGCTTATAACAAGTAAAGCAAACCCACTGTAGCAGGACAGCCTGCACACACTTCAAAACTCCTTTAGACAAAGGTTTGGATTCCCAAGAACGCAATCCTTAAGGTTTTCCTGAAATCTTGATGTTTCAAAAGCCAAGAAGTTGCTAACTAGGGCTGCACACTATGGAACTTGTGTGGAGCACAGTTCTTTCTGGACCTGCTTATTACTCTTTTATGCTGAAAGATGCCTTTTGCTAGAAGCTGCATCTCGCCATGTACATTGTCGTCACTCTCACCTTTCCTGTGTAGGTACAAATTCAAAGCACGAGAACTCAATCACAAAATCTTTGAGGTTGGGCCACTCCTGCCCAAGAAACCCACTGTGAAGGCACTCACACAGCCCATTGGCTTTGATTTGGAAATAGAAAAAAGGATTCAGGAGCGTGAGAGTAAGAAGCAGCAGGAGAAAAAGCACTTTGAATTCCATTCCAGGCCATGTCCCACGAAAATCCTGGAGGACGTTGTGGTAAGAAGCTTGGTAATACCTAGACTGGGAGCTGGGACTGAGGTGGCAATTGGCATCTGAATGTCCTTAGCTAGGTTATGTGTTTACTAATGTACAGTAAATGCTGTCTGTCATTAGGTAAGAACTGCTACAAGTATGTTCTGTGCTACTTCAGGTTGTTTCCCTGTAGTGTTTGTTCTTGGGTAACTCCTTACTGGTTCTTCTGAGCAGGGTGTTCCGGAGAAGAAAGCTCTTCCTATTACAGTCCCCAAGTCTCCAGTCTTCACCTTGAAAAGCAGAACCCGAGTATCTGGCAAAGATGAAGAAAAGGTAACTTGGGACTAGGCTGTTGTCAGGCCTCATGGTGCCACCGCAGTGACTGCTGTACCCCTGCCTGCTGGGTGTTTGGGTCTGCTTCAGTCAGCCCCTCCCCTCCTGCTGGGCAGCTCCCCCAGCAGTCATCTTCCCCTGTGCTATTGCCTCTGAATGGTGCTCCTCTGACAGAAACTGAACTCTCACACAAAATAACTCAGTTTAAACCAAGGGCATTGAGGGTTTCTGGGGGTTGCTGCTATGAGCGGGGGAAGTGAAGAGCTTCAGTTTCTAAAGAATGTTGCGCTTCCCTATTGTGTTACTGAGAAGGGCAGGTATTGCACATGACCTTGTACCCACACCTCCTAGATGCCTGGAGATGGGGAGCAGGTTTCAGACTGCATTCAGTCCTTCCTCCTTTCCCTCTTGTGAGGAGGATGTTAGAGACTTACAGCAATTTGGATAAGTACTAGAACTGATAGTGGATTGGAAAGAAGAGCTTGTCTATGGTACTTTCTGGAATACTAATTCTTGCAGCATCCAAAGTGTTTGCTTGATGCTGCTGGGACACCAGTTAAAGAAACTGGAATATTTGTGGCTTTGTTTGGCAGGACTTGCAGTCTTCCTACGAATGTAATCTGGTGCTGTGTCAGATCCTAACGCTAAAATCCCTTTAGGAAAAAGAAGAGGTGCCTGTGATCAGAGCCAACCTCATGCCACATTATGGAGTGCCCTTCAAACCTAGAATGCCAGAGCAGAGGCACGTGGAAGTTTGCCCCTTCTCTTTCGATGCCCGTGACAAGGAGCGGCAAATACAGAAAGAGAAAAAGATCGAAGAACTGCAGAAGGAAGAGGTAAGAACTAAAAGCCGCTGTGGATCCCATCCCTTAAACAGTACAGATCTGCAGGACTTGCCTCTTGCTGTTGTCTGTTAAACTCCCAAAACTTCGTGCCTTGGAGGAAAGGGCAGGAAATAGTTCCAGTTGTTTCTGTCAGGTGCCCAAGTTCAAAGCGCTGCCTCTGCCGTACTTTGACCACGTGAAACTGCCAGAAAAGAAGGTCAAAAAGCCAACTCAGCCTGAGCCCTTCAATCTGCAGGTGGATGAGCGGGGAGCTGCCAAGCTCCAGAGCTGGAAACAGCAGGTAGGATGGGAAGGGTAGAACGGGGTGACCAGACTTAAAGCAGCTGGTGGAGTTGTAATGGACTTTAGAAGGCATCCTTCTTGAGGGGAATCAAGCTGAGCTGGAGCATGGGGCTTGTGCTGTGGGTTAAGGATTGGTGGATTGGTTTGGGGTGTTTTTTCTCCCTTTATGGTAAGTGATGGATTTTCTGCAGCTGGGTCCCTGTGGCCATCTCTGCTTGGAGATTTCTTGATGTATAAATACTGCATTGCTCTTCTCATGTGAAGGCTGCAGTGGACTCCTGAAACTTACCTCAGTTTTCAGGCTATTTTTTGGTAAAAGTAACTGGAAAGAAAAAATGATGCAACTTTTTGGCTTTAATACAATTTTATATGCAATTGATGTAAATCAAGGTGGCTTTTCCAGTGTTGGGAGTGCTGATGGGCAGGGGTCTTCTTGCTATAGCTGGCACTTGATGACCTCTCTTCTCTTGCAGCTTAAAGAAGACTTGAAAAAGCAGAAAGAGGCAGCTTGTTTTAAAGCTTGTCCTAACACAGTGGTGTACCAGGAGCCTTTTGTGCCCAAGAAGGAGAATAAGTTGTTAACAGGTGCAGTACTTGCTACATGGGCTTGGCTGGTAACTCATTGAATTAAATGATGTTTAGACTGGCTATTGCCTCCTCTTTATCAGCAGAGCCAGTAGTGCCTTGCACTTAATCAACTAATTCCCTAACAGCTTGTGTCCCCAGGGAGCGGGGGAGTTTCCTCTCTGCTGCCCCTGTCCCGCAGTAACCTGGCAGCTGTATTTAGCAGCTATGCTGCAATTGGGGGGTGATTGATGTGTGCCTGCTTGGGAGAAGGGTAAATAGTGTGTGAGGAGCTCCCTGTGGGGACAGCTGGCATTTCTGCAGCAGCTGTCAGTCTTTTCCTCCCATCTCTAATGAGATGAAGGCATCTACAGTATGGGGTAGACTAAGCTTTGTAGGGTATAAACCAGCCCAAAGCTTGTTTGTACTAACGATTGTGTGTGCTTGCTCCCTCCTACGAGAGCACCCATGATGGGGTAACATCTGCAGTAACACTGCTGGAGGTATCTACTAACTGCCCTTGCAAGGTGAAGCACTCCAGAGGGAGGCTTCCATAACACTAGTACTGCTTTGCTTTACCTGACTGCCTTTGCACCAATGTTATCTCCTCTATTTCTAAACTTAGAGAGCCTTTCTGGTTCTGTAGCTCCTGAAAGCTTTGAGCTGGCAACAGAAAAAAGGGCTAAAGAGCGGCAAGAGTTTGAAAAGTACTTGGCAGACAAAGAAGCCATAAAGGAGAGGCTGCAAGAGAAGGTGAGACAGGAGCAAGAGGAGCGTGAGAAGGAAGAAGTTGCTAAGCTAAGGCAAGAAATGGTAAGTGAGCTGTTCCTGAGCAGGAGCTGTAGGGTAACCCATGGGCATGTGTGAATAGACTAAATGAGCTACTGTCATTGTGGAGCTGCCTTAAGACTCTTCTAAGGTTCCCTGTTACAAACTGACTCCTTGTTAACTTTACAACTGGTCTTAAACAGACCCTAAAGGCAGCTCTTCTGAGTTGACTGTACCTGGGGCTGTACCTGTTGTCATTGGAGCAGATTGATCTCTGAAATCCACTGCCCCAAAACTGCTCTGTGTGTTCCTGGTCACTGCTACTCACCTGTAAGGTTCAGCTCCATCACACCTCAACAGTGTCCTTCATTTCATCCTCTATTTCTGCTTCCACAGGTTCACAAGGCAAACCCAATACGCAAATACCGCAGCGTAGAAGTGAAGTCCAGTGAACAGCCTCTGACCACACCAAAGTCTCCCAACTTCTCGGGTAGATTCCGGTGCTGATTCACGTCCATGTGGTGGCAAGGAGGACGATCCCATCCTTCTCTGTTCTCTTGGTAGAGAGGCAGCAGTTGTCCTTGCGTGAGTGCTCAGTCTCAACCTTGTTCCATTGTTCTCTTGAGTAGTTTACCTCCACCTGAGGCACAGCAAGAGGCCCTGCCACACAGCCTCACTTTGTCTCCTCACCTCTTACTCTCTAAAGCCTAAACCAGGTTTTGGTCTTGTATACAACTATTGTGTGCCTGAACTCAATAAAACTCCTAACCTGCTGGCTCACTCTTGCTCGTGGGCTGAATCCCTCTCCTGCAGACGGGTTTTTGGTATTTTGCTTGTGTGCATCCGGAGGAGCTGCCTTTGTACGTCTAACCATTGGTTTCAAATGTCTCTTTCTGGGTTTTTAGTTTGTATTAAGCTTGATTTGTGTTAAGCAATGTGGGGCTTCTGCAAGCCAGCATATTGCAGGTCTGACCTTTCTTGTTGATGTTTATTTAGGTGAGCACTAATAAGAATCTTGCCCACATTTTATAGCTCTCTGTATATGCAAAATAATAAACCTTCTCCTGTTTTATAGCTGAAGTCATTCTATTTGGGGAATTGCTTCACTGGCAAATGACCGTCTGAGAGCTGCCTCACTGGCTCCTGCCAGAGCCCTTCTCTTGGCTGAATAAACATCATCTCCTCACCAGTCTAGTGCAGCCAGAACTAAATATAGACCAAGTGCTCTGATGTGCTGGAGGGCAGAACTTCCACTATTGTGGAGAGGTGATCAAACTTAGATTAAAACTTACTAAGGATGGTTCTTTACCTTGTAAGATTTGGTTTTTAGGCCTCTCCTTGGACTTGTCTTAGCAAGAAAGATAACTCCAAAAGGCTGAGTGAGGGTAAGAAAAAGGTTAGGGGTACAACTACATCAGAATGATGATCTCAGATGATGCTGGTGCCCACTGATGTGCCTGTTTTGCTGTTACTGTTCTGCTGACATGATGATGGTGTGGTCCAGAAAGGGACTTGCAGGAAAAGGCTGGTGTGGCAGGTGCTGGGAGCTGTGCTTTAAGCTGTCAGCAGGAAGGAGGAGAGCAAGCTCTCTGGCTGAGGCTCAGAAATGTGTGAGGCTCTTGGGGCTGGACTCACCTGACCCTGCTGAGATGCAGCCCATAGCAATGACTGGAGCAAGAGGAACTTGTAATGATCCTCTCCTGAAAACAAAGACCTGTTGGGCTCACCGGAGGGATATGGATTGTTCCTTGCTCTGCCTTCACCTTCCTGGCACAGTGGAGCTGCTCCATATCATCTGCTGCATGGGGACATTGCCAGGACCTCAGTGGTGCAGTCAAGGAAACTGCTGCAGGCCTCAAGTGCCAGCTCCTGGAGCAGCACATACCTATGGTGAGTCAGGAAAGCCTCAGTGATGATGAGCTAGGGAAGAATGTGAAGGCAAGCACGAGAACAAGGCTGCTGAGCTGGAGCGGTTGCCAACCCTGCAAGGATGGAACAAGGATTTCCGTGATGGCCCTACATGGCCTCTGCCACAGCCCTGAGGAAGGCTTTGTGTGCCTGACAGCTTGTCTGTGGTTCCCCAGCCATCTCACTGGGTCTAATAAAAGGCATTACCTCCTCCTACAAACACGGCCTCCTCTAGTTCTCAGACCCTGCAGATGCAGCACTGGGGCTGCTGTGCCCTACAAGACGATGGGGCATTTGTGGGAGCTCTCTGGGGTCATGCTGTGGCTCTCATGGGCAGGTGTCAGTGTAACCTGTCCTCTTGGGAGGAAAGTGCTGATGTGCTGGAAAACTGCTCTAGTGAGGAAAACGTAAAAGATGGGGTCCTGGAGGAGCTGAATGTCAGGATTTGATTGAGGCTTCAACAGGGACATAGGGGCAGGAGCCATTCCCAGACCCAGGGGAGTACAAATGGGAGAATAACATTACAGGGCTGGGGCAGGAGGCTGGGATTTCAGTGCTGCTTCAGCACATGCCTGTGGTCAGGGCAGGCTGGCAGATGTGTAAAACCCATACTGCTGGGTGGGTTCTGCAAAAACATTCCTGTGTTCAGGACTTGCTTCTCCTCACCTCCCTGAGGATGATTTGAGAGCACGTGGCACTGAAAGGGAGGATAACCCAGGAGAGCTGGAGCTGGGAACAGTCTTCCTTTGATGCATTGATAGTTGAGTTGTTACTGAAGTGCTTTGCTGAACTTGGGCTAGAGCTGAAGCTAAAAGGCAGATGATGTTTCCATGCACTTGCATGTTGAAGGGCGGCTGAGCTGGGCAAGATCTTATCAGCTGGTGAATGGGGTTCTTAAGGAAAGCTTTGATGCTGCATTCAAGCCCACAGCTTTGCTTCTCGCCTCTCCACTACGATACCTTGTTTGCTGCCAGCATGGCCTGGCACAACATGGCCATGTCCTGGTGCTTTGGATCCATGCTGGCTGCTCTCTGGTGTCACCGCTGGAAGCCACAGGACCACCTTGATGCTGCAGAACTCCAGAAGCTCTTTTGCTGTTGGGATGCTTTTCCTTGTCTTTTCCTCTCACTCCAATGGGCCTGGTCCCACTCTGCCGGGGAAGTCCTTGGTGCTGAGGGAAGCGGCATGGGGCCATGCTGGCTGCTTGGCTCCGGTCCGAGCGCCATGGCTGGGGCCCAGGTGGGTGTTGTTCTTGATTTAGCCGGGTGTTGGGTTTCCTGGGGCTGGCTGTGTGAGAACCTCCCTGCAGAGGGAGCAGAAAGGTTAAAGAGTGCTGCTGGGTTGTGACAACCCTGTCGCTAGGGAGCTGCATGCTTGATGCTGCGCCAGGGAGCCCGGGACAGGCTGGTTTCCAGCTGCAGCCAACGGGGACTCTGGCTTAAGCTCATGAATGGGGAGGGAAGAGAACCGAGCCCCATTCTAAGAAGCCCTGATGGTGGCTGGGTTTGCCCCTGGGCTCTGCAGAGCTCTGCAGCACTGTGCTGCTTGCTGGGGTGAGGGTTGTTGGACCAAGGTATCCAAAATCCTGGTGCCCTTCACTGTGCATCTGCCCTTGAGGGATGGTTTTCAGCTTATATCTCTTTACCCACCAACGAATTTCATCTTGTAACAGCAGGATGCTCATCCTTCACATATCCCCTTCGAAGAGCCATTCCCATGGCTCCCCAGCACTGCTATGCCTGCTCTCACTTTGCTTCCTGCCCTTGTCCCAAGGCTTCACACCCAGACACCAGTCCTGCTGCGTGTGTAAGACTGCAGGTGCCCTGGGAAGGTTGGTGGCTTCCAGGCAGGTCCTGCTCTCCTTGGGGGACATTATCCCAGCTCCTGGTGAGTAGATGTGCTCCTTCCACCCAGGATTAGCTGAGAGACTGTGAAGCCAAAGGCTGGTGGAGCAGTGGCAGCGTTTGCCTTGAATGACATTGGTGGCCTCCAGGTGCCTGGCAGCTCTGGGAAAGGTGATTCCAAACTGTATGCTGGCGATGACAGTCAATGGGCAGAGGCCCCAAGTGTGGCGTTAGCCAGTCATTCCTGCTGGCATTCCCTGTGGAGGCCGAGCTGGGGGGGCTCCTGCTCACCACTGGTGCAGTGGCTGTGCTGGGAACACAGGCACTGTGGATGCCACCATCCCTGAGTGCTGCAGGTGCTGGTGATGCTCCAGGCTCTGCCTGTGCACAACTGCATTGGTGCTGCTGATTGGAGCTGTGTGCCTGCTCCCTGCTGCTTCTCATCACATTCCAGGTTCTGTCCCTGGTCTCGCGAAGGAGGCTCATTACATCCAGTGTGAAGCTGGACTCCTTGGAGCAGCAAATTTGAGCTGTGAGGGCTGGAGCGAGGGAGCCCAATGTCTGCACCACTCTTGGGATGCTGCCACTGCGTGTGGTGGTGGCCACACACGAGTCCCAGGGGGGAGCAGATGGGCTCAGGATCTGGCAGGACTGGAGCTCCATGTGGCTGCAGGACAGAGAGCTCTGGAGGAGCCCCCAGTAATTCCAGCCTCCCTGGGGACTCTGGGAGCTGCTCTTGCTGCTTTGTCACCATCCCTGAGCCCTGGCCTCCTCTGTTACCCCCAAGGGAGCACCATTGCAGTGAGGGACTGAGCCCTTCCTCCTGCAGCCATTCCTGCTGCCCTGACATTGACAGATGAGGTCCTGGGTTTTTAATAGTTGATATCGCTGAAAAGCTTCCCCCTGCAGCACTGGGTCCAGTTACCAGGGGTTCCTCCTGCACCCCCTGCCTGCCTCCACCCCAGCAGCAGGCAGCTACCTGCATGCCCTTGTGAGAGAGGCTTTCCTCACCTTAAGGTTCCAAGGCTTAAATGGGGCTTTGCTGAGTGGGGAGCCTGGTGTAGCCCTTGGGAATCCACCAGCTTCTGTGCCCTCTGTGGCCATGGCCCTGCCCTTGCCCAGCTCCATTTGTGGTCACTGCAGCCCTGGTGTGGGGCAGCACATGGTGCTCCCTCCCCAGGGGTTTTCCATGCCCAGTTTCAGCACTGCCAGGCCATACCGTGGGATGCAGCAACACCTTCAGCAGGGGCTGGTGATGCCTGATGCCTTCAGGAGCCCCGGCTCCTTTGTTTCTCATCCTAATCCCCAACACTCTTCATTTTGCAGGAAATCAGTGTCTTTCAGGTGGTTCCAGAGGATGCTGCCACTGGCCAGTGCCCAGTTCCCGACCGCTGTCAGTTCTGCTCCAAGGATCTGCGGCCATGCCCTTGGGTGCCACTTTGTGCTCATGGAGCTGCCCTCCCAAAGGGCTGGTGCCCGAGGGGACAGAGCTGGCCACAGCTCATTGCTTCGGGGCCACCACTGTCCCTGGTTGCTCCCAGCCGCCATCCCCAAGGGTGGGCAGTGGCCACCCTGTGTCGCCTATGGGAGCCTTGGAAGCCCTTGGCTGCTTGGGCTGTGTCCATCTCAGCCAGGGCACCCCATGGGATGTCCTGGGGCGCTGCGTGGCAGGTGCCGGCCCCCTCGGGGGTGCTGTGCGTGGCAGCCCCTTGCGGCGGGTCCGCGCATCCCGGCCCGCGGGGCAGCGCTGTGCCCTTTGAACGGGCTCCAGCACGACAGGTGCTGGGAAAGGGCCGGCTCCCGCTGCTGTAACGGATCCTCCTCTGCCCGCGCTAATCCGGCTCCGTTACACCCGGCATAGAAGAGGCTGCTCCCTCCCTGCCCTGCCACAGTGCGGATGCTGCCGTCCTGACCGCCCTCTGCACTGGCGCAGGTAAAGGGTCCGGGGGAGGGCCCTTTGGCTGCCGGGTGAGGGGTCCCAGGGGCACCGGAGCCCCCAACCAGGGAGGAAAGTCTCCATCCCCCTGCTGAGCCCCGAGATGTGGGTCTGCTCCGTCAGAGACAGCGCTGCTATAGCTCCTGTTCCAGTCAGACCAAGTGCCTCCGCTGTTACTGCAGTCGCTGGTGGGTTTGTTCTGGACTGCGCTGGTCTCTGAGTGGTTGCACAGGCAGCGCAGGGGGTGTTTTGGGGCAGGGTGATCGGGAGAGGAGAGCAGCGGAGCCCGGGGCATAGCTTGGATTTGGGGATCAGCTGCTGGTTTGGAGGCAATTGGTTGGCATCAACAGGTCCCCTTGGTGGGGACGGCACAGAAAGAAGCTGCGGTCACCACCGGGCAGGGCTGAGCAATTGGGGTGGGCAGTGCCGGGGATGCCCACCCCGCCTGCTGCCCACCCCGCAGCCGCTGTCCTCTACCCCACCATCGAGGGACGCGGACCTAATCTGGCACCATGGCTGCACCGCGGCGGCTGTTTGCGCTCCGGAGGCTCTGTGGCAGCGACAGGTGCCGGTGTTGGGCCCCTGGTCAGTCACCGAGCGGCAGATATCGGGGCACAATGGGGCAGTGCAGGGACCTGCAGCCGCATGGGACCCCCAGCCTTGTGCCACGAGCCTTGTGCCACCAGCCGGGACACGGTCCCTCGCTCGGTGGCCTTTGCTTGCCCCTGTTCTGCGGGAGCAGAGCCGCTGCCCGGGTCCCGCTGTGCCTCTCTGCAGCTCTACGGAGCTCTCAGCTCCTGTCTTCTCTCCCGCAGGATCCCCGCTGAGCCAGCAGCACCCCAGGGCAGCCGGCTCCGGCCCGGAGCATCCCCATGGAGCAGGGCGGTGGGGCAGGCAGCGCGCCCGGGGCTGGCGGCACAGCTGCCCCCGAAGCAGAGGGCAGTGCAGCCCCAGCGGCCCCCCAGGCTCCCCAGCCCCAAGGGGGTATGGAGACGTCTACCACCGAGGTGCAGGATGGAGGGAAGGACCAGCCTGGGCAGGAGAAGGCTCCGGCGGCTGCTGTGACACAGGATGAAGGGAAGGCAGAGCCTGGGCAGGAGAAAGCAGAAGGAGAGACTGGAGGAGGGAAGGCAGAGCCAGCCCAGACCGCTCCAGATCCCCAGGATGGAAAGAAAGCAGCGCTGGAAGAGGGAGCTTCAGCTGAGCAACACAATGGAGGGGAAGCAGCACCTACAGAGGAAAAGGTGCCGGCTGCTGCCAAGGCTCAGGATGGAGGGAAGAATGAGCCCAGGGAGGAGAAGGCTCAGGCTGCAGGAAAGCCTGAAGGAGGGCAGGCAACATCCATGGAGGGGAAGGCTCCACCTGCTGCTAGGGCTCACGATGGAGGGAAGGATGAGCCCAGGGAGGAGAAGGCTCCAGCTGCAGGAAAGCCCAAAGGAGAGCAGGCAGAGCCCACAAAGGGAAAGGGCCTGGCTGGAGCAGGGGCTCAGGATGGAAAGAAGGATGAGCCCACGAAGAAGCAATCCCCTGGTGGGTTAGAACATAAGGGTGGTGGGAAAGCAGAGCCTATTGAGGAGAAGGCTCAGGCTGCAGTGGAGACTGACGAAGGGAAGACAAAACCCACCAAGGAGGCAGCCTTGGCTGCAGCAGAGGCTCAGGATGGGGGCAAAGAATCTACAAAGAAGGAACCCACATCTGATGACAAGGAGAAGGCTCCAGCTCCTGTGAAAGCCCAGGATGGAGGGAAGGCAGCAGCAACGGCAGAGAAAACCCCAGCAGATAAAAAGCCTGTGAAGACGAAGGCTCCAGCTACTGCAAAGGCTCAGGACGGAAAGAAACAAGTGGCAAAGGCAGAAGAAGCCTCAGCTGCAAAAGCGGCTCAAAAGGGTGACAAAGGGGAGCCTGCAAAAGATAAAGCCACAGGTCCTGTGAAGAAGGGCCCAGATGCTGCAAAGGCTCATAATGGAGAGAAGGCAGCAGCAGCAAAGGCAAAGGAAACCCCAGCTGTAAAGAAGCCTCAAGATGGAAGCAAAGAGGAGCCTGCAAAGGAGAAAGCCTCGGCTCCTGCAGAAGTACAGGATGGAGGGAAGAAAGCTCCAAAGGTGGAAAATCCCCCAGCTGCGTCGAAGGCTGAGGATGGAGGCAAGGAAGAGCCTGCCAAGGAGGAAGCCACGGCTCCTGCAAAGGAGACGGCTCCGGCCGCTGTGAAGGCTCAGGATGGAGGAGTGAAAGCTGCAGAGGTGGCATCTCCCCCAGCTGCGGCAGAGGCCGGGGTTGGAGGCGAGGAGCCTGCAGAGGCAGCGGCCACGGCTGCGGCCTCTGGTGAAGGGAAGCAAGCAGCAAAGGTGGAGGAGAAGGGCAAGCAGCAGCCAAGGGGCTCCGAGCCCCCGCGCCCGGCTCTGCTGCAGAGCCTGAGCTGCCCCGCTGCCTGCCAAAGGTACCCGCACCCTCCTGGGGTGGGTCCCGTCCCCCGCTGCGCCCCGGGTCCCGCCGGGCAGAGGCGCTGGGCTCGGGGCGCTGCGGGCTCGGCTCTGCTCATCTCCTGCTCCTGCTTCCAGGAACGAGCAGCCCTGGGCAGAGGGGCCGGCCATGGGGGTGATACTGGAGGAGACCACGGTGATGGAGCCGGCAGAGGGTCCGGCAGAGCCCGGCCCGGTCCCGGCAGCCCAGGGGGACCTGCAGCCCCCGGAGCATCCCCCCGGCACCCCACAGGAGAGGACATTGCCCAGTGCCACGGGGCAGCCCCCGGGCCCCGCCGGGGCTGAGGAGCAGCCTGGCTCTGCGGGACAACCGTCCTCGACGGAGGCAGAGCCACCCCTGAGCCCCTACCTCACCCCCGACTTCGGGAAGGAAGACCCTTTCGAGATACTGGGTAAGGCTGTGGGGCGCCTGTTTTGTCCTCGCACCCCGGAACCCTCTGTGGGGCAGCAGCCAGGGGGTCCCCGCACCCTGCCTGCTGCCTGCGCTGCCTTCCCATGCTGCCTGCTCATGCTCTTGGCTCGTTGCCTGCCCGGTGGCCTTCGAGCTCCTGTTTCACTGTAAACAGGGCTAAATGCGTCGTGTCCCCTCCCCGGGCTGCTCCGTCTCAGCCTGGCACCGGCCCCGCTGCCGGGGCTGCCCGGAGGAAGAGTCCCGGGAGTGACAACCGCCGCCTGGCCAGTGGCAGGGGACAACGTGTCCCGTGTCCTGCAGCACTGCCCTTGCGGGGCTGGGGGTGCGTGTGGGGCTCCTGCACTCGCCTGCGGAAGGGGGTCCAGGGCTGGGTGCTGGGGCGCAGCGGGCGAGCAGAGCATCGTGGAGGGCTGGTGGCCCAGAGAGGGTGACACGCAGCAGTGTGGCCTGGAGAGGGCGAGCGTGACATGCGGGTGGGGAGTGGGTTTGCAGCGAAGTGGGTACCATGCAGTTGGGTGCTATGCAGCGGGGTGATGCTGTGGGCAGTGGTGAGGGTCCCATCAGGGAATGCTCCATCCCCTGGTGCAGGAGGAAGCCAAAAGACCCTGATTTGCAGCAGGACACTTGGTACCTGGCCGCATCCTGCACCCACAGGCTTGGCTGGGCAGTGCCACTGGGTGCTTCACTTCACCTGGCACCTGGATGTGCTCCCAGCCCAGGGCACCCTGAAGTGCCCATCAGCGGGGTCCGGGCAGTTCTCCTGCTCACCTCAACCCTCCCCTCTGGGCAGATGATGTTCCTCCGCCGCCAGCGCCCTTCACTCACCGTATCGTCACCCTGCGGTCTGCCAGCATCAGCTCCCAGTTCAACCTCAGCTCTAAGGAGATCCTGGGGGGGTAAGGAGAGGTCTGGAGAAGGTGGGGGGGAACTCGGGATTCCCCCAGCACTGTCCAAGTGCTATCCTGCCTTGGGCAGTGGCTCTGGGGCAGTGGGATTTACCTTGTCATGATGGGCTGGTGCTTTAGGCAGAGTGGGTGCAGATGGGTGTGCAGGATGGGGATCTCCAGCAGCCTGGGTAGCTGATAGTGATGGCATCACCTTCTCTCCCTCCCCAGGGGCAAGTTTGGTGAAGTCCACATATGCACAGAGAAGCAGACAGGTCTCAAGCTGGCAGCCAAAGTGATCCGGAAGCAGGGTGTCAAGGACAAGGTTTGAGTGGTGCCAGAGTGGGGGCACCTCCTGGCCATGGTGCCACCATCAAGTGGTATGGCCTAGGTGGTGGGTGCCAGTGTCATGCATTGTGCGTCTGTGATGCTGTGGCACAGCCTGTCCCAGTGCTGGTGGCCAGGACTGACCCCAATGTGGCTCTTCTGCAGGAGATGGTGCTGCTGGAGATCGATGTGATGAACCAGCTGAACCACCGCAACCTCGTCCAGCTCTACGATGCCATCGAGACACCGCGGGAGATCATCCTCTTCATGGAGTTGTGAGTGCTGGGGCAGTGCTGTGAGAGGCCTGGTGCCTGGGTGAGGGGCACCACCATGGGGATACTCCAGAGATGAAGCAGATGGGCTGGACTCTAACCAAGCAGAGGAGGTTGGCCCCACAGAATATTCCCCACCTTGTCTTGGGCACCTCCCTGGCTCACTCCATATTCAGAGGCAACCTCAGGCTCTGCTTGTCCAGGACAGCATCTCCCTCTCTCATGGCTGTGTTGAGGGTGGAGGTGACCCAAGTCTTTCCCATGCAGCTCTATGAACCCTGAGGAGCTGTGGTGTCCTGGGGTAGCTTCTCTCTCTACACCAGCATCCCCATGCAGGGGCTGGGCTGGGGTCCCCAGAACACGCAAGGGCCCCCAGGTGACCCCTCTGTCCCCATGCAGTGTGGAGGGCGGTGAGCTCTTTGAGCGGATCATCGATGATGACTACCAGCTGACGGAGGTGGACTGCATGGTGTTCGTGCGGCAGATCTGTGAGGGCATCCGCTTCATGCACCACATGCGTGTCCTCCACCTCGACCTCAAGGTGCGGAGTCAGGGGTGACAGTAGGGACAAGGGGGGCATTGAGTTGGTCAGCACAGGACCCCTGGGCTGCCAGATCCGTGCCTTGGGGATGTATTCCCTCTCGGCAGCAGGGCAATGGTCTCTGTCCCCACAGCCTGAGAACATCCTCTGCGTCGCTGCCACTGGGCACATGGTGAAGATTATTGACTTTGGGCTGGCTCGAAGGTCAGCTCCATCCCTCCTCCTTGTCTCCCTCCCATCCTGCAGCTCTTTGGGGTGCTGAGACCCCTGGGACCTGCTCTGGGTTGTGGTTTGGCTATGGCTGCCAGCCCTGGCTCTCTCTGGCTTGCACAGGAGGGCTGGGGAGGGCAGCAGTGGTTTGGGGGAGCAGCCTGTCCCCCTCCTGCTGACTCCCCCTCACCCCGGATGCAGGTACAACCCCCAGGAGAAGCTGAAGGTGAACTTTGGCACCCCCGAATTCCTCTCCCCTGAGGTGGTCAACTACGAGCAGGTCTCCTACACCACGGACATGTGGAGCATGGGCGTCATCACCTACATGCTGTACGTCAGGGCTGTGCGGGGCTGCCAGTGCCATGCTGGGGAACAGAGCTGTTCTGGCTGCTTAGTGGGGTGCTGGTGGGTGCTGGATGGTGAGGTGGGCAAGGGCGCTGGGGTCTGTGCCCACATCTGCAGGCAGGAGTATGGGTATGGGGCCAGCAGCCACACTGTGTGCGTGGCTGGGGCAGCCCTTGGCCAGACTGGCTCATTCTGGGGGTCTGGAAGGTGCCACAGCCTGGGAGGACTCACTTCTCACCCCCTGCACCCCCAGGCTCAGTGGCCTCTCCCCCTTCCTGGGTGACAACGACACCGAGACGCTCAACAACGTCCTGGCTGCCAACTGGTACTTCGACGAGGAGACCTTTGAGAGCGTCTCCAACGAGGCCAAGGACTTCGTTTCAAACCTCATCATCAAGGACAAGAGGTGTGATGCTGGCAGCAGCCATGATGCTGGCAGCAGCCATGGGGGTCCTGGGGTGGCATCCAAGCTGTGTCCCCAGCCCCTGGGTACCACATGCTGTCGTCTGCACAGGGACGAGCAGCATCTCCTGATGTCCTGTACCAAAGGAGCCTCACAGGGCTCTGCCCTTGCTGCTGGCTGTCCCCAGCAGAGCCCTTTGTCCCTCTAGTGTCACCTGCCCCAAGCAGGATGTGCTGAAGCCTCGGGGTCCTGCCCAGCCCATCTGATCCCTGGTCCCACCCCTCTGGCTTGTTCATGGGGTTCTGGGGCTCCTGGGTGGCTGGAGACGGGGCTGATCAGGGGTGACGATGCGTCTCCTTTCTCTCCCAGCGCCCGGATGAGCGCCAGCCAGTGCCTGGAGCATCCGTGGCTCAACAACCTGGCAGAAAAGGCCAAACGCTGCAACCGGCTGCTCAAGTCCCAAGTGCTCCTCAAGAAATATGTCATGCGGCGGCGCTGGAAGGTGCGAGGGGGCAGCCCGGGGAGGGGCAGTGGTGCTGGGGGGGTGTGAGCCTCCACCTGTCCTGGTGGGTGGCTTCTGGGACATGGATGGGTCTCTGCCACTGCCTGATGCAAGGGCTGGGGACCCTGCTCACTGCAGGGGGCTGGGCCTTAGAAGGTCCCTTCCAACCCAATTATTCTATGATTCTCTGACCTCCTAAGCTCATAGGAAGGGCTCCCCAGCTCCAGGTTCCCTGTGTGGTTGCTCCCACGGTGGGATCCCTCTCAGTGTTGGTCCCTTCATGGTCATCTCCCCTGAGCCCATCCCAAGAGCACCTTTTAGGGGCAGGAACAGCATCAGGATAGGGTAGGGGATGAGCCTCAGCATCAGCCTTGTGCTCCTATCCCATGCACCCCGGCTGTACCCGGGTGGCTGCTCCCTTGTCCCCAGCCCTGGGTGCAGGGTTTGGCTCAGCCTCCAGCGCTGCAGCCCCTGCTTCCCCTTCACAGAAAAACTTCATCGGGGTGTGCGCTGCCAACCGCTTCAAGAAGATCACCAGCTCGGGGTCACTGACGGCGCTGGGCATCTGAGCGAGGGCTCCGCAGTGAGCCGAGGCCAGAGAGGAGCTGCTTCAGAGGGTCTCAGGTCAGCGTTGCTTCTGGACGGCAGCAGGACCCTGCCGGGGTCCTCACTTCCCACTGTGGGGCCAGGGACTGGAGCTGCTCAGCCCTGTCCCTGCCCGTGCTGCTGCGAGATGATGCTCTGGATCTCATGTCACTGTGCACACACTGCACCCCTGTTCCATGCCCTACGCCACCGCCTCCATGGGTGCTGCTCCGCTGTGTTCCTGGGACTGCACCTGCCTCGGCACCCAGCCCCTGTGGTCAGGGCTGGGACACCACCGGGCTCCTCACCTGCACCCACTGCTGGGAATGCCAAAATCATCCCTGCCCAGCCCCATTGAGCCGATGCGCTTGACTGAATTTCCTTGAACTGAGAGGCTGCTCCTGCGTGGTGGTTTCCAATCTCATCCCTGGCCTGGCTGCGCAATGCCCAGCCCACGGCATATCTGCTCCATTTGGGCTTCCTTCCTGTGGTTTTGGAGGAGCAAGGCTGGTCTGGCGTGAGCCCCACTGCCTGAGCTGTTATCCTGCTTTTGGACTGTGTGGTACTTGTTGCTGGCTGGGTTTGAACCACGGCAGCCGCCTTGCGCCCTCGCTGCTCCCTTGGACCCAAGACTTACGCGCCCTGCCTGTAAATGCCGCAGCCCTGCGCTGCCTTCGCAGTCTCTGGACCCTGAGCTGCCCTTCCCAGCGCTGCGGTTTGGCGTGAGGACGCAGAGGGCAGGCGTGGACCCTCACCCCTGCGCTTTGGCACCGGAGCTGGGGCCGAACCTCCTCCTCCTCCTCCCTTGCCGACCACGCGTGCGGGCGCGGAGCTGGCCCCGAGCTGCGGCTCGCACAGGAAGGGAGGAAGCGGCGAGCGCTCTTCCAGCACCGTCCCCAGCTGGGAGCCAGCGAGGGAAGAAGGAGGCTTTGTGTTGCTGCTGCCCTCCCTGCCCTCCGGCTCTGCCAGCGGGGGAACAGCGCAACCTCTGCTTCCCCCGACGCCGCCGGATCAAGATGAGCGAGGAAATGCGGAGCAGCTGCACCGCGCTCCCCCGCTCCTGCGAGCACAGCTCCAGCCCGACCACCAACACAGCGGAACTGCCGGGCGGCCGAGCGCGGGGCTCCCGGGACCGGCAGGGCTGCGGGAGCCGGAGCTGAACCCGCTCCTCCGCCTCACCCCGGACCCCTTCCCCTCTGCCTGCGCCCGCGGGGCTCCCGGGTGCTGCTGCAGGATGAGCGCTCCCACGGCTTTGCAGCTTCCAGCCTTGCCCGTGCGGGGATGGGGTTGGGGAGGGGTCCTGGGGTTCCTTCGCCCTCCAGCTTTGGCTTTTGCTGTGGCCAGGGCTGTGTGTTTGCTCCAGGGCTGCCTGTGCCTGCTAGAAGAACCCTGGGGAGAGAGCAGGGGTGGCACCAGACCCCCAGCCCCACCGAGGGCTTTGGGCTCATCCCCATTGGGCAGGGGACACTTCTCGTGGGGTCCTGCCTGGCTCTTGTCTTGTTGTAAATAAATGTACAGGTCTTCCCGCAGCCCCCCCCCGCCACCTCCCTGTGCCTCTGTTCCTCATCACTGCAATCTGAAGGCTGCAGATAACCGAGGAGGGGATGGGGTCCGATGTCTTGTCTGCAGAGTAGAGGGGACAGAATGGGGCCATGGCTGTGCAGAAATGGTTTGAGCACCCCAGAGTACTGGGGAAAGGGGGTGGATGGGTGGTCAAAGGTGTCCTCACAGCTTCAGCATCTGCCCGTGTGGGGCGCGATGCCCAGGTAACGGCTGGTGTGGGGCAGGTGCCCCTGTGCCCAGGGGGTGCAGCCAGCCCCGAAGCAGTTAAGGCCGCAGGGGCCCGGACGCTGTCTCTCTCCACGGGCGTCCCTCCCAGGCGCTTCCTGCCGGCAGCCTTTGACCGGTTCCTGTCGGTGACCACCCCGCGGGCCTGGAAGCCAGCGCGGCCCCATCTGGTTTGAGTTACGCTCCACGGCGATGACGTCTCCTTCCTGTCTGGCCCTGGGGGCTGCAGGGCCCTGCCGTGGGGTGGCCCATGGGGCTCCCGGCCAGGCTGTCACCCACAGCTGCTCCTGGCACCCTGAGCTGCTTTAGGGGATCTCTTCCTGGACATGGCACAGGGGTGCAAAGGCATCAGCACATCCCAGTGCCCCAAACCCAGGGTAGCGGACACCCATCCCCTTTGGCTTCTCCAGCCTCTCCTGTCCCGCGACCCCACAGGGGCACCCATTGTGCCTTCATCAAAGCCAGTAGAGTGGGGTTGTGGGCTGACACTTGTGGAAGCAGCTGTGGCCCCATCCCATGCACCCAAATAAGCGGTAGAACAGGGGTCAGGAGCCTCCAGATCCTTGGGCAAGGGACCCATTCTGCTGGAAACAGTGGGCACAGCGATAGGGCTGATCCTGGTCCAGCAAAGGCTACAGTAGCCAGTGCCATCCCTTGTATGGGGTGTCCTGGTCACCCCCACATACACCTGGCTCAGTCTGGGGTGTTTGCATGAGTGCCCACAGCACCTATCCTGGAGCCTTGAGCACCCACACTCAGCTTTTCCTCATCACTGCACCCCTCCCTATGGCACCCACCTCACCTGCACAAGCACCGGGTCCCGCAGGGAGGGAAGGGGAAGGGGCAGACCTCCAGCACAGGCATCACCGGCAGCAGGTTCAGCCTGTGGCCAAATGCAGCCCAGTCCCCATCCACGGCACGGCCCATGCTGGGAACGGGCAAGCGAGCTGGGGCCCAGGCCACCCACCGCGAGCAAGGGAGGAGACGGGAGAGTCGTAGCCATGAGCCAGGGTGAGTGTCGAGGAGGGAAGCGCTAGGACTCCCCATCCCCGGGGGCTGCAGCTTGCGGGGCAATGGGATGCTCCATGCGGTGCGGCGCTGCTTCCAGGGCAGGGACCCCATCCCGGTGTTCCCAGGCGCTGTGGGGAGCCGGGGAGGGCGCGGGGCCTGGCCACGCTGCGTGGGAACCAGACGGCCCTTGGGCACAGCCGCGGCCTCGCTTCCTCCGGCGCCCCCGGGGAGCGCGCAGGAGGGGGCTGAGGTCAGCCGCGCTCGCCGCGCCGGAGCCGCCAGCATGATGTAGGCGCTCAAATATTGTTTTCCACTGGGGAAGGGAAAAACTAAAACGGGAGAAGAGAGAGGCCGGGGCTGAGCGGCCCCCCCTGCCCTGCCCGGGGCTGGGACGCAGCCATGGCCCGGCCGTCTGGGGGCTGATAACGGGGCTGACGCGGCCGCAGTGCTCCCTGTCCCTGAGTGACGCAAGGGCTGTCCCTCGGTGCCAGCGCAGCCCCCGCAGAGACCCTCGGCATTGGCCAAACTGGGGTCCCATTAGGTTTGAGGAGCTCCAAACCCTCTCCCCACATCAGCATGGGGTGCCCTCCCCAGCCCAGCATCCTCCTTCTGTGCCTGCCTGAGGCTGCTGTGCCGTGGGGTCCCTTCTCTCAGTCTGGGGTGGGCAGGATGGGGGCATGGGCTCAGCGCCCCACTTGGCAGTATCGCTCTGACCCTATTCCAGCACTGCAGGAGATGCTGCTCCAGTGGAAAGAGGTTGGTGGCTGGGTCCCACCCTGCCCACACGGTGCCCCCCAGCCCTCCCCGGTACCCAGCCCGGTGCCGGCAGTGGTGACTCAGTCTGCGCCTCCTCACCAGCAGCCGCCCGGTGTGATTCAGGTCGGAGGAATCCGCTTTCCCTGCCCGTTCCCCCCGCAGCCCCTGGCACATCCGGGCTCTAGGGGTGCCCTGGCCTCGGGGTGTCTGCAGACACCTGGTGGGACTCCAGCCAGACACTGGCACAGCCCTGACCAGGGACAGAGTCGGGAGGGAGCTCTGCTCCAACAGAGCCAAGCCCCACGCAGAGTGCCACCACCTCACCAGCATCTTCTGGGGCCGTGCCCTGAGGCTGGTGCTGGTTGTGCCATGTGTGGCACATGGGGAGAAGCCGGGTGCTCTGAGTGGTCCCAGGCACAGTGAAGAAGCAGCAGGGCTCCGTGGGGGTTCATTCCTGCTGCAGCACATCCTCTTGCCCCTCATGGATGTGGTTCCCTCCTTCTACCCCAGGACAGGGCTTCGCATGCTCCTGGCTCCAGGCTGGAGCAGGACCTTGTCTGCAGCATCTTCTAGGGACACAGGACCTGGATGCAGGTGCCTTGACCCAGGCCATGGCCTATCCCCCTGCTGCCTCACTGCATCTACCCAGTGATCACCAATGGAGGGACCAGCGGAGACGAGGGATGTGCCGGTGACCTTGAGGACACGTGTGCCCAGGCAGAGCACAGGATGGGGCAGAGGGTCCCCAGCTCGCCCCTGCCCACCCCGAGTGGGGCACTGAGACCACAGAGGTAGCATTGGGGAATGCGCTTTATTCGGTGCAGGGGACCGGTCCCTCACTCGAAGAAGAACATGCCGGGTGTCCGGTAGAGGCAGGGGGGCAAACCCAGGGCGTACCCATTGCCCCCCTGCAGCGGGATCGCCCCCCCCGGCCCCCACGGCTCCTTCTGCTCGCCCGCCCGTGGCCCCACGGCCCCGAAGGGTGGCTGTCGGGGGGCAGCTGGGGCCGGGGGCGCCGCGGCCAGGAGATGCTCCAGCGCGGTGCCGCAGGGCCGCTCCTTCACGCAGAAGCTCAGCGCCTGCACCCGGCATTGGTAGCTGCTGCCCAGCGCCTCGGGGCCCGAGCGGCCGAAGGAGCCGAAAACGGGCAGGGGGGACTGCGCGTAGCCCTCCCCCTCCAAGAAGCAGGACGGGGGGGGCTTGCCCGTGCCCAGGAGGGGGCTGGGGAACGCTGGGGACACCTGCCCAAAGGGTTGGCCTGGCCCCAGCCCTAGGGGGGCCGCTTCCTCACCCTCCAGCTGCCCCGGGGGGGTGTCTGGGGGGGCCGTCGAGTCCTGCGGGGGGTCCCTGTGCTGGGCGGGCAGCAGGGCGGGCAGCAGCGCAGCGTGGGGCGCCGGGCGCTCGTACTGACCTGGCCGGGGCAGCTGCAGAGCGGCCGGGAGCCCCCCGAGGGCAGTGTCCTTGGGCAGGCGGCTCTCCGGGGAGGCGAGGAAAGGCCCCTTGGGCTGCGGAGCGTCCGGCAGGTACAGGCAGGGCTGCCTGGCCTTGGAGGGCTGCCCGCGCACACAGGGCTCGGCGCACCCCGGCACCCCGGCCCCCTCGGGCAGCGTGGTGGGGCTTGGAAGGCTCCCCGTGGCCACCTGTGAGGGGTAGCTCCCCTCTGCCTTCCCCTCCTCGGGCAGCGGGGCGGAGGGCGGCCCCCGTGCCCGCTGCCTTGAGGGCTTCCCTCGCCCCTCGTCCCCATCCGTGCCCGGTGCATCCCGGAGGCCCCTTTTCCTGGTGAAGCGCCGTCGACGCCGCAAGAAGCTGCCGTTCTCGAACATGTTGTAGCAGTCGGGGTCGAGGGTCCAGTAGTTGCCCTTGCCCGGCTTCTTGTCATCGCGGGGCACCTTGACGAAGCACTCGTTGAGGGAGAGGTTGTGGCGGATGCTGTTCTGCCAGCCCTGCTTGTTCTCTCTGTAGAAGGTGAAGCGGCCCATGATGTAGCGGTAGATACCACTGAGGGTGATGCGCTTCTCGGGTACGCTCTGAATGGCCATAGTGATGAGGGCGATGTAACTGTAGGGTGGTTTGGTGGCCTCGGCGCTGGGGAAGGGGCCGCTGGACGGCTCGGGGGCCGCTGGGCTGCGCAGCACCGTGTCCCCGACGGGGAGGTCCGGCTGCATCCTCCCGGCAGCCGCGGTGCTCCCGCTCTGCCGCCCGGCCCCGGCGCGGCCGTTAAAACCCGCTGGCGGCCCCTCCTCTCCCAGGGCGGAGCAGGACTCCGGCGTCCAGCGCTGGTCCCTGCGGGCGGCCGGGCGGACAGACGGATGCGCTGCCAAGGCCTGCGGCCAGCAGCCGGCGGCCCCGGGGCTGGCACGACGCGGCCTCCCGGGGCAGAGATGGGCAGTACTGGTTTTGGCTGAGCCCCTGGTATGGTCCTCGGGTCCCCCAGCCTCTTTTCCCATGGGAAGTTCCCAAGACCATGATCTCATCCTGAACTGCCCACATTGCATAACTGGGACCTGGACAGGGCTGCTGGGGATGGGGCTACTGCCCCCTGCCCACCCCAGAGCCTGTTTTCTCCCAGCCTACGGCTGTGCCAGATCCTGTGCACTGTGCCAGACCTCTGCCCTGTGCCAGGTCCCCACACCGTGCCCAAGGAGTTGTCTCTGGGTTGCAGCACAGCCCCCACCTCCCAGGAGCCCACTCACTCCATTCATCCGGGGAAACTGAGGCACAGGCAGTGAGTGCCTCTGGGACAGGCTCAGCAGAGCAGCTGATGGGCGCCTCGTTGCTGCCTGCACCCCTACCAAGGGGCTGGACCCGGCGCAGAACAAGTCCAGCTCCCCCAGCTGCCTCTGCACCCCTTAGATCAGCACCAGCCCCCCCACTGGAGCCAGAGGTACCAAAACACATCCTTTATTTCTAAGGTTTGCAAACGGTGAGTCCTGGTGCTGCAAGGAGTGACGACTGATCTGGCTCTGCCCCAGCTCACCAAACAACACAGCAAATCCCGCCTGGCTGGCTCCCAGGGAATAAATACAGTGTTGTTGGGGGGGCTGCAGCCATCAACCACCCGTGTCAGTGCCGGACTGCATCCAGACCCACAGTGCTGAGCCCCTCACACACCAGAGCAGGGCCGTGGGGTGGATGAGCATCCTGCTTGGAGGCTTTGTCAAGCCTGGGTTCTCCCCTCCCTCTGCCCAGGCTCAGGGCTGGCAGAGCTGCCTGAGGACTTGGGTGATGTGGCTGGAGGTGTTGGGGGCACAGGGCTGTGGGCAGTCACGCAGCAGCATCGGCCCCATGCGCTGGGCGTGATGGAGGAGCTCCCGGGCAAACACCGGCTCCACCTGTGGGTGCACAGAGGTGACGGAGGATGGATGCAGGTCTGGATACCACGGTGGTCCCAGTGCCCTACTCAGGGATGCTGTGAGCACCAGTGTGTACTCACATGGGCCATGATGAGCTTCTGGAAGTGTTGCCCAGCGCTGGTGGGGAACTCCTCCCCAAAGCACAAGTGGATCTGGTACTGCGGCATGGGCTGCCCGTGGCTCAGGTACCCCCGCAGCTCTGCAAGATACCAGCACCGTCAGGGGACACAGTGATCCCACAGGATCAGGATCTCCTGCGGAGGGCAAGTGGGCACTTACGCTGCAGGAACTGCTGCGTGTCCAGCAGCTTGTAGGTCTTCTCTCTCTCCAGTTTGTTGGGCCCATCCCTATGCGGCGCAAGGGGCCCGTTCCAGTACACCCTGCTCTGGCACTGCCGCTTCATGAAGACGCCCTCGGGTGCTACCCACAGCAGCACCCCGCGCTCCAGGTGAGGCAGGAGCCGCTCCAGCACGTCGGTCATTCGGGCCGCCCTTCCGCTGCCCCCGAGCGCCCGCGGCGGGGGAAACTCGATCTGCTCCATGCAGTAGGGGCCATAAAGCCGCTCGCCGTTGACCGGCGAGGGGCGGGAGGTGATGCGGCAGCCCTCGGCCGTGCGCGTCGTCACCTCCTTCACCAGCAAGTCGCAGTAGTAGAGGCGGACGTGGAGCCAGGAGTCTGGGGCGAGGGGAGGGTCAGCCTGGGGCAGCGCGGGCCGGGGACGCAGCCCGGGCACTGCCCGGCCAGCGCGGCTCCTACCTGAGTGGCTGACATCCTCTACAGGGAGGTAGGACGGGGGCCTGGGGAGGACGTGGCCGTGGGTTGGGTTCCAGCCGTAGAAGACTCCCCTCAAGTGGCACCCTGGGCCAGGGCAGAGAGGAGGTGGCAGAAAGACATGGGCAGCTGTCCCCAGGGGATCCCGGGGGCTCCAACCCCTGGGCCAGATGGGCAGCAGGGTCCTTCATGCTCCTGCTGTTCATTATTGGGCCCCTAAAGCCCCTAATGATCATCCGGGGAGGGGATGGAGCCCCAGCCCTCATCTCCATCCCCATGGGCATTGGCTGAGCACGGGACAGGGCGCAGAGCTGTGGGAAGCTGGGTCCCTCCTGCTGGGCAGTGTGTGCCCCCTGTCCCCAGCCCTGTCCCGCTGCCAGGGACCCTCCTCACCTTGCTCTGTCTGGTGGGCAGAGAGAAGGGGCAATGGAGATACTTGGCACATCTCCACTGAACCCTTCTGGGCATCCTCATCTGGGCTCCCCACGGTGCTGTCCTGGGAAGAGCAGTGGTGGGGAGAGATGAGTGAGGGCCATGAGGGAATCTGGGGGTTTCACCTTTTCCAGCCCACAGGCATCTTCAGGGGCCTGGCTCACCTGCTGGTCCTTGACTGGGGACTGTGTGTCACCGTCCTTCTCTGTGGAAAGCAAGGAAAACTCATGAGCTCCCCCCAAAAAGCAGGAACAGCCCCTGGGAAGGTACCTGCTTCCATGGGACACCCAGAGAGGAAAAGGAGTGGGGAGGAATCACTAAATCCTAAACTGGTTTGGGTTGGAAGGGACCTTAAAGCTCCTCCAGCTCCAACCCCCTGCCACTGGCAGGGACACCTTCCACTGGAGCAGCTTGCTCCAAGCCCCTGTGTCCAACCTGGCCTTGAACACTGCCACGGATGGAGCAGCCACAGCTTCTCTGGGCACCCTGTGCCAGCGCCTCAGCACCTTCCCAGGGAAGAGCTTCTGCCTGAGAGCTCATCTCAATCTCCCCTCTGGCAGGTTAAAGCCATTCCCCTTGGTGTGTCCCTACAGGCCCTTATAAAAGTCTCTCTCCAGATTTCTTGTTGCCTCTTAGACACTGGAAGACCATTGCAAGGTCTTCCCGAAACCTTTTCTCCTCCAGGAAGGGTGATGTGGGACACAGGTTTGTAGAGTGCAGGCATCAGCCCCAAGTCCAGCGCAGGAGGAGGGATGGCAGAGACGTACTTGCAGCCCAGGTGCCATCGGACACGATCTGGTACACTTTGTAGGGCTCAGAGATATCCAACTGGCTCCGTTCGGGCACCTCCTGGAAGTCGGTGCTCTTGTTGAGGGCGCAGCGGAGACGCGTCTTCCATGTGGAGGGGTCTGCCTTGTCCATGCCTTCATGGTACTTCCCCTTGTAGATGGCCCAAGCCTGGGGGAGCAAAGGGTGCCCTGTGCTATGGGGGCTGCCAGCACCCTGGCCTCCCGCTCTTCTCGATAAGAGGTCCACTGGGAATGGGGGGGACAACTGAGGCTGTGTATCCTGGGAGGCTGATAGGTGTTGAGGGGTCCCAGGGGAGTGCATGGAGCTGGGCAATGGGGAGTCCCAGGGTTGCACATGGAGTCAGGTGGGGGGTCCCAGGGGTGCTCATAGAGCCAAACAGGGGGGTCCCAGGGCAGCAGAAGGAGCTGGGCAATGGGGAGCCCTGGGGGTGCTCCCGGAGGTGGGTGGCGGATCCCGGGGTGTGCTCCCGGAGTGGGAGAGGGGTGGGGGTGTCTCGGAGATCCCGGGGTACCTTGAAGAGTGCCGCATCCTGCTGCTGCCGGTAGTCCTGCTTGGCCGCGTGCTTCCAGGGGATGCGGAAGAGCGTGCGGTGCCGGTTCTCCCAGCGCAGTCCCGGGTACCGGCCGCTATCGATTTGCGCTATCAGCCACTCCTTGAGCCGCATGGGCCCCCCCGGCGCCGCCATCGCTGCCCCGCGCCCCGGGAACGTGCTGGGGCTGAGAAAACGAAAGCGCTGATCCGGGTTTCACTTTCCTTTTCACGTCCGACGCTGCCTGCTCCGGCTGCGCTGCCAGCCCGGGGAGGGGAACACGGGGCTGCCACGGGAGAGGAGCCAGGGTCACTCATGGGATAGGGAACAGAGCAGTGCACGGGGGAGGTGGCGGCGCCAGGAAGCACGAGGGACTCCCTTGCAACCCTCCTGGGTGCATCCTCTCAGACTTTAAGGATCCGCACACACTCCCCGCACGGGACAAGGGACCCGCTCCCCCATCCTCCTGCTTCCGGGACCAGGACATCTCTCTGCCCGGGGGCCGTGTTCTCCCATGGGACCAGCATCTCAGCCCTTGGGGGTGTGGAGCTGTGGGACCAGGCACAGGGTTTCCAGGCTGCTGTGAGCAGGGACATTGCTCCATCTCCCCAATCTCTGTTCTGCTCTAACACCCGCATGTGCCTCGAGGGGCTCTGGGTGCTGAGCTGAACAGGAACTGGGTGGGAAGAGCCGAGATGAGCAGTGCCAAGGGCTGCGGGGGGCCAGGGATGGAGTCTGACTCATCCCGAGCTGGCCCCGGGTCCCGGGCAGAACCAATGCCCGTGGTCACTGTGCTTTTGGGCACCTTCCCAAGCCTCGGGGAGCGGTTGCTGCACCCACACTGCTCTGCGGGGAGGGGGCTGTCAGCACAGGGATCGGACTGGGCCCCACGAGGGCTCTGAGCAGCTCCGTCGCTCCCAGTTGGCTCCTGAGCATCCTTCCCCTATGCCACAGCTACCAGCAGGGTCTGGTTCTCTCTCCTCCCAGCCGGGTCTGTCCCCCTCTCCTCCTCCTTTTAGGAGGAAGAGGTATTTCAGCCTGTGTGAGGTGTCCCTGCCTATGGCAGGGGGGTGGAACTGGATTATCTCATGGTCCTTTCCAGCCCAAACCGTCCAATGATTCTGTGAGCCCTGCTGCAGAGCCACGTGTCGCTGCACTGGGAAACCCGGCTCTGCCCCTCCTGCAGCCACCAGATCTCCTTTTGCAGCCCGTTGGGTTTCCTTTCCAGCTCTGAGTCAGAGAAAGTCACCTCTCAGAGGGTGGAGGATGAGTGGTGGCACACTCAGGGCTGTGGAGCTTTGAAATGAATAAGCAGCATCACAGCACCCAGCCCCACACTTTCCCAAAGGACATGGGGATGTGGCCACGTGACACCGACGGCACATGGGGCACACAGGGGTGTTCATTGTCCTTACTGAGCTTGCCAATGGCCCCTTCACTGATGGAGAATCCGCATCTCTCCTTTGGAAGCAGGGTGATGGTAGGGGATCAGCGCAGCCTCTTCCAGTGGCTTGCACAGGTTACATGCAAGGCCAGGGGATGATGATAGCCAGCCCCAGCCTGACAGGATAAGCCCCTATCAGCAGGGATTTCATCTCGTGTGACACACAGGACCTGTGGGATCTGATTATCCCGGGATCAGTGAGGATGCTCCAGGGTACTCGGAGCTCCATTTGTGCACTGTGCAGGGAAGATGAAGCTGCTTAACCCTTAAATTTTTTATGCCAAAATGAACTTCAGAAGGAGTCAAACATTAACTCAGTGCTCACCCTGCCCTCGCCTGGGCTTTTCCAGTCGTGCAAACCAGATCTGCCAAAATAAATACGTTTTGCTGTGCTGCAGAGCTGGGCTGGAGGTGCCGTTGCTCTGAGTGGATTCGCAGTATGAACAGGGAAACCCTGTGCTACAGTGTGCCCCGGCATGGGGCTGACAGGAGGGTGCAGCCATGTGTGAGGCACACATCCATCCCTGGTGTGTGGTCCTGGAGTGCTGTGGGGGGTAAAGGGTGCTGAGGAGCCTTGGCCTGGTGATGAGGGAGCTTGGAAGAGAGTGGGACCCCACGGTGGAGAGTGCAGGTAACACCATGGGCTCAGTTCCTGTCCAGCAAGGTGGGAATCGGGCTCCAGGCCTGCCTGGGTCACCCCAAGGCAGCACCAGCCCTGCAAGTAGAGGGAGGAACCATGGACCTGAGGCTCTGCCAAGGAGCTGCTCACCCAGAGACCTCGGGGCTCCCAGGAGCTGCTGCAGCACCTCCTCAATTACCCTCCCATAAACAAAAGGGAGCTTTAGGGTGCCAAAAGGTGGAGCTTGATGTGGCATAGCCGGTGGGAGTAACACCATAACCACCACAGCCCCTCCTGCACCACCACTCTGTGCGGCTCCCACAGCATGGGGGGGCCTGCAGTGCCCCAGCACCAGCACCATAGGCACCAAGGGATGCTCGTGATGCCTGGCTGGGTGCTTCACCATGCTGGGCTGAAGCAGTGATTATTAGCTACCAATGGGCAGGCTCTGCCCCATGCTGGTGTCTCCTGGGAGCAGGCAGTCCCTGCTTTCCAGGAAGTTCTTTCACTCTGGCACCCCATCACACACAGCTGGCATTTGTCCTTGTCCCTGTCCCTGTCTCGCCTTGGGGGCACATTCACCTGTGGGAGAGAGGTGACAGGGACCCCAGAACCATGCTCTGGCTCCCAGCAGAGGTGCTGATGACCCAGCTGGGCATCCTCAGCATCTTCCCTACCTGGGGCTATGCCCCAGGAAAAGGTTTAAATAGGGCAGGTCCGGGGAGGAGCTGGTGCTTGTGATGCTCAGCTGGTATCAGGCTCTCAGCAGGCTCCTGGACCTGGTGAGTGAAGGGGCTGCAGTGAAACAGGCTCCATGTGAGTGTCCTCCTGGAGCAGAGCCTGTCCCCATAGAGAGCCCTACTGCAGCACCTGGGTTTCTGACCCCACAAGGCAGCAGGGTGGTACCCAGCCCACTCTGTCCAGCCCACTGCTGTCTGCAGCAGTCTCCAGACCTTCCCCATGCTGGGACCTTCCTTCTCAGCATCCCCTATCTGACTCAGCCATCGCAGGGGGAGTACAACTGTGCCCCAGGCAGATCATGGAGAAAAGGTGTTTATTACTGGGGGGACATAGAAAGTCTTTAAGCAAAATGGCTTAAGGCTCTGCTTTAGTGAGGTCTGGCCAGGTTAAATGCTTAGTTCCCACCTTTTGTACAGATTGTGCCCTGGGATGGGTGGGAATGGGGTGCAATGGGCTCCTAAAGCTACAGTGCTCGCGCAGGGCTTGTGCTTGGCCGGGCTGGAGCTAATGCACCCACATGTCCCTGCTCCACATTCACCTCAGCCCTGGGAGCTTGTGCTGCTGGTGGGGAAACCCACACCCTGTGTGCCCCGAGGGCGTGCAGCGGGTACCCAAGTGCTAAAGCTGCTGCTGGCATCACCTGGGTGCTGGCCCCGTGGCACAGGGGACCCCCCTTGGTGGCTCTGTGGGGACAGAGACCGGTGCCTCTCATCAGGCGTCCCCAGAATGCTGGATGTGAAGAAGCTGAGCCCACCGAGAGCTGCGGAGCCCAGCAGTGCATGTGAATCCCTGCCTGGGAGCCAGGGCAGGGGATGGCACACTTGCACCCCAGAAGAGAAGAAGGAGCTGGGCTCGGTGTGGGTCCCTGCACAGCCCCCTGTGCAATGGCTCCTTCATCTCCCCCAGGCTGTTGGGTGATTCTTGCTCCTCTCCCGTGGCTGGGGTCACTTCAGACAAGCCGGGATGCAGGAGAATGTCCTCTTCACCCGCAGCAGGAAGGGAGTTGTGCTCCTGATGTCTCTACCTCTTGGGACCCGTCCTTGTACTGCTCCCTCTGTCCTGGAGGCTCCCCCTCTCCCTGCTGGCAACAAAGCTCTTATTTCTTCCTCATCATTGAAAGGGGATGCCCCATACCTCTGCTTCAGGTGCCTGCGGACCTGGGGAAGGAGGAAGAAGCAAGGTAAGGTGCCAGTTTCCAAGGACAGGTCCCAGCCTGCCCACAAGGGGAGCGGTGAAGCAGCTTGGTCCCGTGGGAACCCATCCTTGCTCTGGGACCTTGCTGAGGAGCAGAGCAGGGTGGCAGAGGCCAGTCCCACCTTGCGGGCTGCTCCGCTGCCAAACTCAGCCAGCTGCTGCCTGAAGCCGGGGTTGGGGTTGGCCACGGGCCGGATGGTCCTGATGGCCTCCAGCACCTCCTGGCAGCTCAGCTCCGTCACAGCCATCACGTAGGCGACGACCACGGTGGTGCTGCGGGAGATGCCAGCGAGGCTGGCGAGGGAAAGGGCTGCTGTCAGCAGTGCACCCTGACCCCATGCCTGCCCCTTCCCTCACCCCCTGCTGCAGCTATTTCAGTTCCTCTTCTCCAGGAGCTTGGGAGAACTGAGCCCTTCCAAGGTCCTCTCCATCAGTGACTATAAATACCCGCTTGTCCCAGGGCAGCGAGAGCAGCGGCTGCAGCCTGGCTGCCTGCCCCAAACCCCGCTCTGCTGCTTGCCCAGCAGTAGCAGGAGCTGCCCCATCTCCACGGCTGCCCCATCCCGCTGGGTCTGAGTCACAAGCCACAGCCCAGGGTGGATCCATGGGCACAGGGCCCTCTGGCATGGGCTGGCTTTGCTCAGGGGGTTGGGGGCTGGATCTTTTCTGTGGTGCTGAGGGGACACAGCATCAGGCATGGGAAAGGAAACGTTACCAATGGACGAGGCAGTTCCCTCCGTGCAGGCGACACTGGTGGATGAAACTGATGCATTCCTTGAAGTGCCTCTTGCTGGCAGGAGAAACAAACCACATGGAATAAGGACTTCAGGGGTGGAATGGGATTTTTAGGCTGGAGGCCAAGCAGCCCTGTGTGTCTGGGGATGAAGCACTAACATAAACTGCCTGTTGCTTTACAGGCACTGCCAGCAGCTGCCGAGAACTGAGCAGCTCGGTGCTGTTGTTTCCCAAGGGAAGGTGCAGGGGCCAGCTCAGGTCATACTGGGGATGGGGATGCTGTGCTGGGGATGCGTGGAGCTGTCCTGGGACTTGTGTGACTTGTGCTGGGGCAGCAGGAGCTTGGTTGCTCACACATCCAGCCCTGCCAGCGCCCTTGGCTGGCTCCACAGCCTCCACCCACTCCAGGCACCTCCCGCTTGCGCCAGGACCTGCTCCCCAGCAGTCATTGAGCTGGGATGCTGTCATGGTTCTGAGGTGGTCCCCAGCACCAGGACATCAGCCTGTGGGTCACTGCACTTGGGGAGATGGAGGCAGCACCTCAGCTCTGACTGCCCCGTGGCTCCCAACTCTCCCCAGGCCAGCCCTGGCATCCCCAGGGTACTCACATGTTGGCCTCAGGGGTGTCAGGCAGGGGGATGCGGAGGTAGGTGATGTCCTGGAAGACACAAAAAGGAAAGGAGGAACATGGGTGCTGTGGTTGGGGTGTCATGGATGCTTGCAGCCAGTCTTGGAGCCTTGCTTCCCCAATGCAGCATCTCTTGGCAGGGGAGGGCAGTGGGGGACAGGTAGCTCATGGGAGAGGATGGGAAACAAGATGAAGGTGGAAGCTGGAAATTGTTTCCCATTAGTATTCAAGGCTGGGTTAAATCACACAACAGCCAGTTTCCCATGCGGGCTTGCTGCCCAGCTCTTCTGGGACCACTGACCAGGGAGAGGCGTACGTGCTGTGGGATGCTTGGGAGGAAGGAAGATGCTGCAGCATGGAAGGAGCTGTGGGGGTCTACAGGGTGGCTTTGGGTGCAGAACCCTACCTGCAGCAAGGGCTGGGGAGATTCATGGATGGAAACGATGTGTGTGATCTTGTTCCGGGTTAGCTGCTCCAGGTCTTTGGCATCTAAAGGATAAAACTAGGCATTAGCATACGTTTGTTTCTTACCCTTCTCTTTCCACAAGCACAACTGCCATGCTTCTGCAGACAGACAGCACACAAAGCCTTGCTCCAGCATCACGCCCGCCACCTGCAGCAGTGAGATGTGGGCAAATACTCAGATGCACCCTGGAAATCTGGAACCCAAACCCTGTGGTACCAAACCAGATCTTCCTCCCTGTGAGGGCACTGGACCCTGCTGCTCTGCTGTGGTCAGGATTCACACCTGAATGGAAAACTCCCTCCTTTGCGAGCCAGCAGCTCCTGCCTGTGCTTGTCCCAGCATGGGGAGGAGATGCGCTGCCTGCACCTTCCCTGTGCAAACACGCACATGGCAATGGGACTCGCTGCACCCTCAGGGATTGCTTTGTCAACTGTGAGAGTGGAGCTGCAGTGATTTGTACCAACCATGAGTTCACCTCCCTCTGCCTGAGCTCTTTAGCACCTGAGGGGTCTGCAGAGCACACCTGAGCAGTGACCTGCAGCGCTCTGTGTCCTCTCTGCTGCTGCAGGCACAGAAACCGGGTCTCCTTGGCTGTCTGGGGCAATGACCTGCTTCTTGTTAATGCTTCACATCCCAGTCTGTGGTCCTGGTCACTGATCAGCACAGCGGTGGTTACACTGAGAGGAATCGTGCTCCTCTTGCTGGCTGGGCAGCTTTGGAGCTGCCTCCCTTTCATGCCATGACCGGCCTGAGAGGAGGAGCAGCATTTCCCATCTCATAGCTTTGGGTTTGTAAATGCTCACGTGGTGTAAAACCTTGGCTCGGGAATCCAGCCTGTGATGTGCCAACAGCGTGATGTGAATTTTAATAGGAGTGAGTCTCAAGAGGGACGTTCTGGGGGTGAGCCGGGCTGGCTGCATGTGGGGATGGAGCTGGGGACCATTGTGGGGGCTTGCACGGTGCCCATCACCTTCCCACCGCCTCGGGCAGCAGTGACAGCCATTAGTGACACTGGCATCCAGGCTTACAGAGGCTGGAACAGCTTTTGGTTAGAGAAAATGTCTGTGAGCAGTCAGAGCTTCATGTAGGAGGCCTGAAATCTCTGTCCTCACCCTGCATTGCTTGGCAGAGCGATGCTCAGGTGGCATCAGGCCAAGAGCCCACTCGCAGGATCCCGCACGATGAACCTGGACCCCTCTGCTCCCAGCAAGCCACAGCTCTCCCAGCCCATCCCAACGTGCTCCATGGGGAGCACAGGGTGCCCTGGCTATGGCTGTTGCTCCGGCTCCAATGACATCGTCTTGGCAATTCCCACCAGTGGTTTTAAACTTTCTCACACTTCCAGCAGGAATCCAGCTGCCAAAAGAGCCATTAGGGAGGCAGGAGCACTAGTAAATGCTGGTTTGTCATGGCAGATGCCAGGACTTGGTCATGAATCGCCCCTGGAGAATGAAAACTCCTTATAATAGTGGTTGGTGTGAGAAGGGGTGAGCCTGCCTCCAGGAGAAATTCCCTCCTGAGGATGGGCAGCCCCTGCCTGCATCTACCGCTGTGAAACCGGTGTGCATCTCCCCCAACCAAAGCAGAGGTCGAGGGTTTCTGCCTTGTGTTTCCCCCCATGCCTCCAATCCCACTGCTGCCAGCACAAACCCAGCGCAAAGCAGAGCACATGTGGGTGCTGGCAGGATGTTGGGCAGCATTTGCAGGCAGGGAGGCACCAGCTCAAGCCCAGCTGCCCACTGGAGGGCTCCTCTGTGGCGGCAGGGCTCTGCTTACCGATGAAGTTCCCGAGGTAGAGGCCGGGCAGGATCTGTGGGACACAAGGGAAAGGGGCAGGGTGAGCAGTGACCTTGTGCCACGGTACCCACCGTGCCAGGACCCCCATAGGAAGCAGCGACTTTGGCTGAAAGGCCAAAGTTCTGCCATTAATGGACCATCACCATGCACAGGGCAGCAGCAGTGCCAGTGTCCCTGATCCTGTGTGCTCCAGGGGCTCCCGCTGCTCTGGGATCCAGCACATGGGGCTGGATGCAGCCCTGGCACCCTCATGGGTGCTGCAAGTCAGCCGTGGCTTTTTCTTTATTGCTCTTCTTCCTTGTTATCAAAACTTCTTTATCAGGGCTCGTTATCTGCACTCAGCAAGCAGTGTACACCTCGTACAGCCCTGGACTCTACCTGGGGCCTTGTGGAAGTCCTGCTGCCCGAGAGACAGGGAGCAACAGGCATGGGGAAGCCAGCGGGGGATGCAGCAGTTTCCTCTGCCAGCCCCAAGCTCTGCTCCCCTTGCTCTGTGCTGCAGGGAGCCTGTTCCTAAGAGCCCAGGAATAGCTCGCTCTGGACACCATGTCTTCATCTTATTTTCCTTGGGAAATTCCACTCCTCGTGATGAAAAGATAATTACGTGACGACGCCTCTGTTAATAGCACTGCAGAGGCACGAGGAGGACACCTTCCCCTGAGCTATTTTATACTTCCCTATCTCCCAGCCTGGGCAGTGAGGCTCCCGGGCTGCTCACCCAGTGTCCAGCTGGTTCCCCTCGAGCTTCTCCCTCCGGTGATGGTTGGTGCCCAGGACCTGGTCAAGCAGAGCTTATTCCCACCAGAACAGCTGGGCTGCCACTCATCCCACTGCCCACGTCTGAAAACGTTTCTCTTGCCTGAACAGCTTAAAGAGGGTTTTCTTCATGATTCATAATATTTGAGCTCAGTTTTCTATCAGCAGAGAACCTTTAGCTTGCAGCTGCGGCACTGAGAGGAGCAGGTGGGAGAGCGCCATCCGGCAAGGGCAGCTCCCAAGGGCAGGACACCGAGCCATGAATAAGGACATGTTCCTGTCCCCAGCACGCTTCTGACCCGCTCCTTACCAGAGGATAATGGGGCAGAACAATCTGCAGCACTGGGCACTTCCCCAGATACTGAATGGTTGGGGGGAAGGGGAGTGTTTAAAGCTTAGAACCTGGAGATTTTTGCAGGGAGAATTATCTGTTCAGCTGTGACAGGGAAAATCTCAACCAACCATAACAGGGTGCCCGTCCCCTCTGCCCCGTGGTGCTGAGCCCCACGCACAGCCCGGCCCCGCTGAGCAGGGAGTGCGAGACTGCAGGGTTTGGGGTCACAAAGAGCTCCCGGTGGATGCTCGGGAGCCGGTGCCTTGGGTTTAAAGGTTCCTCCCTCCCTCGGAGGGGCTCGCTGTCACCCCTGCCCTCCACAAGCCCCGGGTGTCTGTCGGAACGAACGCCGGCTGCCGGCAGCGTCCCCGCCTGCTTCTCCTCCGGTTTTGCTCTGCCGGCAGGCAAACAGCCCGCCTGGGATGCGGTGCCGGCAGCTGAAACGCCGCTCGGCACCGCAGAGCGTGTCCCACCGCCGCCACCGGGACGAGCCGCCCCGGCATGGCCGCCCCAGCGCTCCCCGTTACCTGGCTCATGCCGTTTCCCATGGCCGGCAGCGGGCGCCGACGGGGGAACGGGGCGCGGGTGTCCTTGTTCCCAATGCTGCCGTCCTCCCTGGCCCCAGGCGCGGCTGCCGGCCCCGCTCCGGATGCTCTCCGGTTGGGTTTCCGTCATGAAGAGCTCGGCTCCCGTGGCGAGGCCGAGCCGGCGGTGGCTGTGCCGGAGCAGAGCGGACTTTGGCCGCTGTCCTCCGCGGCTCCTGCCAAGGCCCTTCCCTGGATGCTCCGGTGCGGCTCTGGCCGGGAGCAGACAAAGGAGGAGAAGCTCCCCCTCTGCGCCGTGGCGTGGGAGCACGGGGCCCGCGCTGCCTGCTGCCTGTCGCCGCTGCCCGCCGCGGCCGCACAAGGCTGCAGTGTTGGGAGAAGAACAAAACCTTTGTCCCGCTCCATCAAGGGAAGGTCTGTGTGACCACGCGGGGAAGCGCCCGACACCGTGGCCACCCCTCCTGCGCCATGCCCACCCTGTGCCGTGCCCACCCTGCCCGTGCCCACCGTGTGCGAGCCCCCTGTCCTGCACACCTCAGGGCAGGCAGCGGTGCCCACCCGCAGGCAGATGCTGCGGGGTCCCACCGCGGGGTCCTGCAGGAGTCTTTGGGACTCAGGGAATGCGGATCCCAGACCCTGCCTGGCAGCGGGACCGCAGCAGAGCAGAGCGGGAGTCTTGGGACCCCCGACCTCGCACGGGCAGGGCTCCCCGCTGCCTGCAGGGCTCCCCGCTGCCTGCAGCCGCGTCCTTGCCCCCCTGCCCTACCCCTGCGCTCTGCGGGTGCAGGCGAGGGGACAGGAGGGGAGGCACCCGGGGGCACGGGCGGGAGGAGCGGGACGTGGGACACAGCGGGGTTGGGGCACACGGGCGGCGCCGGGGGCCGGGGGCAGCCGAGCGGAGCGGGGCCGCGCCCCCGGCTCCGAGCCCCGCGGGGGTCACACGGGGGGGGGGGGGGTCCAGCCCCGGGTTTCCGGTCCCACGAGCGCCCCCTGCTGCACAGCGGCGCGGTTGTCATGGTGACGGTTGCGGCCTGGAGAGCGCAGGTGCAGGCGCAGCCTTAAAGCCGGGCCTAGACCCAGGCCCGAGCATGGGCTGGATGCGTGCGGCGGGCCGCGGCGGTACCGGTAGCACCGGCAGCACCGGCAGCTCCGGCAGCTCAGGGGCGGGTTCACGGTGCTGGCGTCCCCGGTTCCTGTATGTACACGGAGCAGTGTGTTCAACCCCAGTGCAGGTGAGGGCGAGCACAACACCAGCTGAGCTTCCTGCTCCCGGCCGTGCGCTGTGTCCTGCCTGCCCAGCCAAAGGGGTTTGCATTGAAGCTCATTGGGGATGCTGCGTTGGACGAAGGGCCTCTGGAGCGGCTGCATTCTGGGCAGTCCCCTTTTACCTGTGGACAGCAGGTGAAGCTCTTGCTGCCCTGTCCCTCCCCAGGTCACTGTTTCCACAGCAGGGATGTGTTCCCACTCTGAGCCTTGGCAGGAATGGAGCTGAGGGCAGTTTGTGATGTTGGGCTGTAACCTGTGGTGGTTTTGCTGTGGCCTTGGGGGCTAAACCTGCTCCAGAGTCAGTGTGGGCAGCAGTCAGTGCTGCCTGCCCTGAAGAGGAGTGTCTTGGCTGCGTGGAAGGCTATGGAGCAGCATGGATGGTAAGACCTGATGTGTTTTAGCTCCCCATGGTCATGCAGAGATAAGGAAACTCAAAATCGAGCCTTTTGCTGCAGCCAGAGAAAGCTGTTCTCAGTGGTATCCATAGTTATTATTTTTCTCCTCAAGAGTCCGTGGTGCAGTTGATGCTCAGCAGCTCCTCAAGGGCAATTAAAGTGAGTCAGCCTGTGGGAGCGTCTGTTGTGCTGAACCGTGTGTTTCTCTTTCCACCCAGCTGAGTCAAAGGAGCTGCTGAGTGAAGGATGTGAAGAGGTTTCGGAAGCAGTTAGAAAGAGAAGCAGGAAAGCCTGAGGCAACAAGATGTGCCTTTGTTCTGAAGGCTTTCAAAATGCCTTCAGAGAACCATGTTTGTGGAAGGATTTTGCAAGAATCCTGGCATTACTTGGATGACGAAGCCGGTAAGTATGTGCTCTCCTAAGGAAAGTGAGACCAAGATGAATGAGCCCTTCATTCTGTGGAGGGAGAGGAAAGTATGCTGGAAATCCACAGGAAGAACTGGGCAGAGAGAGGTGAGTTTCCTCATCAACACATTCCACCAAAACACTTCTTGTGTAGCTGTTTATTCCATCAGTTGAAACACAGCTCGGTTTATTTGTAGAGCCCGAGTTAACTCAGTGCTGAAGGTGTAAAGTGCAGAGTTCTGGTGTGGAGGAGCAGTGCTCCTGGGGGCTCTCACTGCAGGGTTATGGGCAAGCTCATGCTCTGAATTCCTTAGGTTTGGCTGCAGGTGTGCAGAAGGTGGGTGGGTTTTGCAGGGCAGCTGCCTCATTGGCTTCTTGTTAAGCAGCATTCCAGGGCAGCCTCTAAAGATGGAGCTGTGAAAACATCTGTTTGGGTTTAGGGAAATCCCACTCATTAGATGTCAGCTGGGGTAAGTCCAGCTGGTCACTGAGTGGACTTAATCCTGACGATATGAAGAGGTTCTGGGAGATTCCATGAGCAGCCTGAAGTGCATTTTGGGGTGGATTTAGTTGGCTTTAGCTTCTCTGCTCTGCAGTTGGAGACCTGATGGGTAGCCTCCTGCTCCGAACCACATCCCCTCAAGCCTGGAGCTGTGCTGAACGCAACTTTCACATCAGGCAGTGTCCTGGGGACCAAGGAAATACTGCGTTTCCTTTAGAAATGACAACAATGCCTGATGCTGAGAAGCTCCTTGCTTCTCCCAGACGGCTGAAGCTGTCTAACATGATGAGTATCATGCTGTGGTGCAGAATTGAACATAGCCCATCTGTGAGACCTGCGAGAGAGCTGTTGCTTCAGAGGTTGGGTGAGGAGGCTGGGCCAGAGGATTCACCTCAGAGTCAGGCTTGTCGGGAAGGGCACACTTGTGAGCAGTGAATGGGAGGTAATTATGCAAAGTAAGATGTGAATTACAGCCAGGAGGACAGCAGCCAGTGATTATCTAACTCTGCAAATAGGAATGTGTTAATTGGCAATGGAAAACCTTACATTAGGCTGATTTTATGCCCACAACCTCAATTAACATAGTAAATAACCAGAATGCAGTAAACAAGGGTATGTGAGAAGCCTGTGATTACTGAAATTATCCCAACTTAAAGGAGATAGTTTGTGGCTGACCTCAAAACTCACAGACGAGTAAAAATAAACTCTGTGGTACTGCTCCTGTGGGTCTGTGCTCATGAGCAGTCCCTGTTGGGATGTGTCTGGTTGCTGCTTCCACACGTGGATGAGGAGCAGGTCAGGGCATGTAGGGCCACATCCTGGGGCTGCAGGAGTTTAGGCTCCTTTAGGAGCTGCCCTGGAGAGGGAGCCTGTGGTACCTCATGCAGCCTAAGCTGCCTGCAGGATTTTCTGCTCACTTACTGTAGTTTTCTGGCACCTTTCGTGACTTTCCTGGTTAATTACGTTCTGTAACATACACAAATTTAAAATGTGACTTAACAAAATTCCAACAACATATGTTGTGTTGCTTATATCTCTGCAAGCATGTGACAAGAGTTTATTTGGTACTTCCTCACAGGCTGCCTGCTCTGCTCTTTCCTCCAGGAATCCTCCTAACACTTACAAATCTGAGCTTCTTGCGCTGGGGATCCCCCTGCCCCCATAACATTGAATAAATGTTCTTGTGTACAAACACAAGATGATGAATTGGGTTGTGCAGGGCTGAAATTCTGGGAAGCCCTGGGGAAAAGCTAATGTTAAAGCCTGTAACTCTGCTCTTCCATCTGTAGGTTGGCAGGTCACAAGGTGAAGGAGTTTTCCTGTTCTTAAACCTGAAGGATATAATTGACTGAAGGTGAGAAAGACTCTGTCTTCTCTTTGGGGAATATCCAACAGGCATTTTGTTCTTTTGCTCTTATTTTCTCCTTTCCTCCTGCTCTGTTCTGTGCCTGTCTTTTGCAATTCCCGAGCGCAACACCAAAGTGTGTTAATGGTGGATTTCCCCAAATGGACAGATACTTTATCTGGGATCTGACTTCTTACACTCTGTACATATTCATGTATAAGCCTCTGATCTTGGGTACAATTAACACTAGACAGCAGTATCAGCAGCTGGGGTATTTTAGACATTTCTCTGCTTCGTAGGTTGGAATCTTGACTTGAGAGTGTATGTTCTACTGATGTCTGTAAGTGCAAACCACTGTTACTGTGCCAGAAATGGATTTCTTTGCCTTCACACTCAGCTGCTCCTATCCTCTTCTCCCAGTACATCCCACTGAAGGCCTGGTGATTCAGAGGTGGATTCACTCACTTTTCTCACACAGGGTTTACTCTGAAGAGCAGAGATGATGGCTGTATCCCACCTGTCTGTGTGTGCCATGAAGAAGGGTAAGAAAAGGACCTTGTCACTCTCAGCTCCTGCACACTCCTTCAGGATTTGGCTGTACTGTCACTGTCACCTTTTGTTCTCTCCAGTCTTTTTTCATTGGAAAACTGGTGTCACAAGAGTACTGGAAATGTCAGTTTGACAGATCAGTTAGGACCAAAGCTGAAATATCACTCCTTTTATTGTTAGTGGTTGAATTTTGGCAGCCTTTCTTCTTCCTCAGCCTCACAGACCATGAGAACAGAGTGATTCATAGAAGAGAGTGATTTGATTTCCTATATGTCCCCCTTGCTGCTCTCCTGAGTTTGATAGCTTTCATTTGATTAACACATCTTCCAAAAGGAATCCCACCTCAAATTGATGGCTTAGGAGACAGGAAAATCCATCAGTTCTCTCTGAAAGCTCAGCAGAGTTCATGCTTGCTCTGAGTGATTAAAAGCTATTGGGAGTGGGGTACAACAAGCTGCCTTGGGTGAAGGGGTGCTGAGGTTTGGAGTCACAGTGACATGAAGAGCTTCATGCCAGCCATGAGGTATTGTACTAGCTCAGAGAAGTCACTTTCATGTTCTAGATACCCCACCCTTGATTGCCTCTGATTTTTATTATTCCCTGCAGTTTTTAGCAAGATACCATCATGTGGTGCTTGATTCAAGCTCAGGTGGCTGAAGTCTGTGATTAGACAGGGAAGATAATTAACTGGCACTGGGGCAGAAGGACTATTTAGAGTGAGAATTAGGTATTTGCTTGTTCAGTGTCTGTCTTTGATCATTATCTTTACTTCATTCAGATTCCATCTCTCAAATTGTAGACTCCCAGCCTGGTTTGGGTTGGAAAGGACCTTAAAGCTCATCCAGTTCCAACTCCTGTCACAGGCAGTGACACCTTCCACTAGAGCAGCTTGCTTCAAGGCCCATCCAACCTGCCCTTGAACACTGCCAGGGATGAAATGTGGCAGGGCAGAAGCCTGCACCCAGTTGTGCTCCTGGGAAGTTGGGGGTACATGCCGCCTGCTGGCGCTCTGCTGTGGATATGAATGAACTGAACTCCTCCTGGCAGCCACTTAACTGCTGCCTTGTCTCCTGATGGCTATAAATGTGATTTCATTGGTAGCAGCTTTAGGGGAGAGCCTTAACATTTGCTTTGCAGCTCTCTGTGCATCTATAAGGCTGATCTTTATTACTTTAAACCTAGCAACTTTCTGGTTAGTGCTCTTCTAAGGTGCACCTCAGCTTAGCCCTTCACTTCCAAATACTCAGCAGTACAGCAGGGTTGGCTCTGCTGCACATAACTGTCACTGTTGAACCTCAGGAGGTGACATCTGAGGGAAAGAGGGAGGAAGAAAAACAATTAAATGGGATGTCAGATTCCTTGTGAGTCTGAGGTGGGGTCAATGGTAATGGAGGATGGTGCTGAGCTTCCTGTTTTGTGGCCTGCTCACTTCCATAAGTCTCTTGTCTGGGGGGAAAGGAGGGTCTTTGCAGTACCCTGATAAAGAGATGTTGATTGCAGCTGGGGAAAGTCTGATGGGGATCTGGGGACCCTTTTTTTCCTATAGCTTTCAGTAGTCAGGCCTGAAGGGTTTAACTGCACTGGGGGTTGGTGGCTTCTACCTTCTGGACTCTGGCTTTTTACTAAGGCTTCTTGCTGGGCTGTGAAACTTGCAGAGAGTGGTGGGTGGAAAATAATCACCAGGACTAAACGTGTGGTCATCTGTTAAGAATGGCTTTTTATAATGCAAACAGCATTTAGGTGCCTCAGGGCTGAAAGGAAAAATATGTATCATTAAAAAGTTCAGCTGCAATTCTCAGATTCGTCTGCTACACACACACAGCCCAAGTGTTGCAACAGCAGGATCCCGAGAGCACAACTGCCTTGTCATTGCAGGAGCTGAGAGCAACAGAAACAGCAAATGGTATTCCAGAAATGACAAGCAAATAGGAGGATTATTCTTTCAGCCTTAATTGTGTGAGTGCAAAGCAGTTCCGCAGGTGGGGAAATTTCCCTTGGATGTGATTGATGTTGACAGTGCTCTCCTGTGAAATGTCTTCTCTGATTTGTCTCTTTTTAACTCTCCCCTCTAACAGGACGTGGCAGCAGGTACCTGTTACAGCCCTGTGTCCTGGCAGCTTCAGCCCAGTATTTAATGTGGTGCCCCTGGGGACAACTTTATTTCAAATGAGCAAACAAATGCAGCTCAGCTGTGGGCCTATAGCTCTAATGTGCACAATCTGCTCTGTTCATAGCCCCAAACCAGATTGCCCCTCAGGCAGCCTGCGCATAAATTGCTGGAGTAACTTGAGTGGCTCAGGAGGCAGAATGCAGGTTCTGGATGTGGGCACAGTGCTGGGTAGTGCTGCTGGGCTCCTGCAGGAGAGCATTTGAACACTGTGTTGTGCTGGGAAGCTGTTCCCAGGAGACATCCACATTCTACTGCTAAAAAAAGAGCTAGTGCTCCTTCTGTGAATACTCCTCAGCATTTACTGCTTCAGCTAGACTTGGGGTTTCACTTGTCTGTCTGTCTGGAAGCTAGAGGGACTTTTTTTCTCTAGTACCATCAAGAACAGGAATAGAAACTTTGCAATAAGCTCAGAATGTTCTTTGGCTCAGTGCATGGGAAAGAGATTTAGGGTTGGATTTCCTATTGCTTCACACTTACTACTGCCTGCTAGCAGGGTGACAGTTCTGTGCACAGGCGTTTTTCTTACATGAACTATTGACTGTTTCTCCCTAATTTACTGTTGTATCTCCTCAGCTTATTTCTGGAGGTAAATGCTTCACCTTCCCTCACTACCAGCAGCCAGGAATACTCTGAACTCAGGGACATCTCAAAGACACTCTTCATACTGTGGACAGGGAGAGCAGGCAGGCAGATATGTTTATTACCTTCTTAGGGGTTTTATTAAGATGTTTGGAATGGGTGGTCTGGTTCCAACTCTGTCTTGGCAACTGATCATAGTACTCTATAGTGATTAAATGATGAATTTCCAGAAGCAAAGCAAGCATGCAGCCACTGCAGAGTGGGGAAATGAAGCAGCATGGGGCTGCAAAGGGAGTGGAGGCTGTGTCAGAGCTGGGCTTTGCACAAGAGCTCTCTTTCAGAGGTCCTCCTGCATTGTGCCTCCCACACTTGCTGCTTCTGGAGCACTCTGTTCCAAGCAGCTTGTCTTGCAGCATCTTGTGATTGACTTCACAACGCGCTAACCCCGGATATTAATAGCAGGGAGATATCTGCTGCTTTCAGCTGTTCAGCTTTGTCTCTGACTGCTGGGAGTTCATTCCTGTGTGCAGACAGGTAGTTGCCATTGCTCAGGTACTTCAGTACCTGTGCTTGCTGTTGCAGGCTAATGAGTAAGGAAAAGCACATTGGAGGCTTTGACCTGGTACAGGACAACAGTGGAGGGGGAGGCCTGGGTACTGTGGTGAACCAGAACATCACCACAGATACACATTTAGTTGTGTGTCCACCCCATGCTGGCAGGATGCCCTGCTCACATCCTGCGCATCAGCAAGAGAAGAACAAGAGGGGGCTATGAGCTCTTATGGGATTAAGAGACCCAAAGGAGCAAATGCTCTCCAAAAGCGGGTATGAGCAACCAAACTGCAGCAGCACTGTTGAAAACATGTAAATGCAGCAGGAACAGTTTTGTTTGTTGTGCTGCTTTTCAAGTGTTAAGTCACAGCAGTGTCCTTCATGCACCAGCAAAAAACCCTCTGCAGTCACTGGTGGCCTTTTACTGGGCACTTCCCCGAAGCTTGTTGTGTAGTTCACTCTTGGGAAGTAGCACTTGGATTATGAAGTCATACATAGAATAGTTCTTCCAAGAGGCTGATGTGTATTGTAACTCTGATTTGCAGTACACAGCTCAGTGTGCCTACAGTTGTCTCTAGGTGTAGTTTCTAACTAACAAAACACAAGTGCAGCTTCACCTGAAAGCAGTTCCCTCACCTCTGCAGGAAGAGAGTAAGGTGGTGGGTAACTCCTGTTAATGTTTTCACTGCAGGCTGCTACAATGAACAACTGCACAGCAGTAAGCATAACACTGATCCTGAGTTTGGGATGGGAGACTTCACCATGGATGAAGTTCACCCTCTTCCTCACATCGGGCAGCAGCAACTCTCACTTCTCTCTGGACACTGACAGCTCAGCACTAGACCCTGGCCTTCTTCGTTCTGAAGCTGCAAAAGGCTTGGATGAGGTATTTGGTAATAGCTGACCTGGGACCCAAGCCTTGCTGGCTTCCCAACTGTCCAGCCCCACTTGCAGAGCAAGTTCTGTAGCAGGTAAGAAAATAAAGGGGCTAAACACATTCTGCATGGCAAACCAAAGTGTTTAGGGAAGGCAGGCACCTGATCCTCCCACTGCTACTACTATGGAAACATGTCAGAGCAGAGAACCTGTTGCCATGATACTGTAAAAATAACCTGGTGTCAGCCGCTGCGGAGACGCTGAGTGGCTGCTCTACATGGGCTGTGTGTGAGTGGCTCCAGCACACGGACCTGGTGCTGTGCATTGCAGGGAGGTGGTTTTCTGACAGCTTCAGGTAATGAGTCCATGTGATTTTTAATCTGTGTACATGAAACTTAAAGCTGAAGTGGGCAGCCTCAGTTTGTGCAGATGTGCAGTTAGAGTACGTGGGGTTAGCTACAGAGTTCTAAAGCACATCAAGCAATGGTAGCTGGGGTTTAGTTAAAGAAATCCCACCTCAGATTTAAGGAGTTGGAAACAGGGTGGGTTTTGGAGCTCTGTGTAAATTGGAGCATGTGTGGAATGGATGAGGCTGCCTGATGAAGGTGCCTCTGAGCTCCAAGGTGGAAGGTGCTCAGGGAGCCAGGAAAGATGCCGGTGCTGGGTTTAAAGTCCTGGACACGTGCAGAAGGGAAGCAAGCACAGGATCAGGCCCAGCTCTGTGCTGCACCAGTGAGGTTCAGCAGAATGGGCGGGGTGAGCTCACTTGTGAGCTGCAGAGAGCAGGACAATGGCTGTTTGAAGCCTTTAAATTCTATCCAGAAATACCTTTACAGCAGTTCAAAAACATAAGGGCTTGGCCTTGCCCAGACACTTTCGTGTACACAGTAAAAAATCAAACCCTCTGTATCCTGTTATTAATGTTTTCTAAAGCTTTTTATGGTCTGACCCAAGTTGTGCTGAGGTTCAAGCTCAGGCTGAAGGGGGTGGTCTAAAGACAAACTGTAAAACCTCTGAAGACACTATTACTGGTTGAATCAGTTGTCCTTTTACTACAAGGCTGGCTCAGGACTGGTCCTGCTCAGCTCTCTTCAAGCTGCTTTTTCTAATATACATGTTTTATCCCTCATTTCTTTGGTCTTTTGCCTTCCAACTGAACAGCAGAGCACATTTTCCCAGTGAGACTAAAAGGATGCTGCCTCCTCCCACCCCATCTTTAGAGATTCCTGACGTGTTTCAGATGTACAGCTTGGCTTTGTTTTAGTACCATGGGCACACACAACTCCTCCTCTGTGCTGCAGGCGTGCTGTGGATTCCCAATTCCTCCTACTCCTGTTCCCAACATGACAATGAGCCAGCTCTGAAGCCAAACTCCAGAAGCACTCGCATAAAAACCCAACAAGAAACACACACACACAGTCAGGAATGTCCCACTGCTCTGACTTTAATAATCCCACTTCCACCCCAGCCACGGACAACTGCCCAGTTCTGTGTCCTAGCTCATGCCTGGGAGTGGGAAGAAGCAGGAAAAGGTTTGTGATCCAAGGAAGCTGCAGCCTCGTAGGTAAGAAGCCAAACAGTCTCCACCTCTAGCGACAGGGACCTCACCTGAGGTGGGCTCCAGGCACATGGATCTCCTCCAGCAAACCCCATAGGATGTGGCTGTTGTGGTGTGAGCTGCTGAGGTGACAGCCCAAGTACACACAGTGACAATGGCATAGCCACCTCAGCCCTCCAGGATGCGATTGATCAGCTTCATTTCCTCAGCACTCATGGGGTTCAGGTTAAATCCCTTCAGCTCAGGTTTACCTGAGAACACATGGAAAAATCAGGACTTTGCAACACAACCAGTGCAGCAATCCCTGCTCAGCTCCTGAGGGGCTGCAGGGAGGGCAGAGGCAGCCCTGGGAGCTGATGCAGGATTATCCTGGTCGATGGCTCTGCACCAGTGCTGCTGGAGCAGGGAAGGAATTGCAAAGCCAGTGGGAAAGTGGCTGCAGGAGCACACAGAGCACAGGAGTTTCTGGACCCTCCTTGCATGTAGCATCTGATGCTGAGAAGGTTCCAGAATGTGAGTGTTACCTTGGGCTTCATAGAGGCGGTTCACCTTCACACGCAGCTCCTTCCGGAGATTGTTTATCTCCTCATCCAGATGTTCCTGGTCTGAGACAATCACAGAGTAGTTTGGGTTGGAAGGGACCTTAAGGCTCTTCCAGCTCCAATCCCTGCCATGGGCAGGGACACCTTCTGCTAGAGCAGCTTGCTCCAAGCCCCTGTGTCCAACCTGGCCTTGAGCACTGCCAGGGATGGGGCAGCCACAGCTTCT
>WYDI02030236.1:0-28034 GCA_009867235.2 Psittacus erithacus
GGAATTGTTCCTCAGCTCCATCTAAACCTGCCCTGGTGCAGCTTGAGGCCGTTTCCTCTTGTCCCATCCCTTGTTTCCTGGGAGCAGAGACCAGCCCCTCATCCTTGCTTTGAGGACCTGTTCCATTTCTAAATTTGCTTTATTCCAAACTTCTTAAATTGCAGACTTCTTGAATTTTGATCTGCCTCCCTTCCAGCTGCACATTTAGGGTTAAATGATCTTTGATAACTCCCTCTTAAGAAGCTGCGTGGTGCTTCCTCAAACTCTGCTTACACTTAAGTTTCTTGCTTTGTGGCTGGAGCTTTTATTCACTGGGGTTTGCATTACTTCATACTCTAAGCTCAGTCACTGCCATTTCCTGCAAGCTGTTTAAGGAAGGATATCTGATGAACGCTAACGGTACTTGATGGGTCAGATTTCTAAGTATTTGGAATTAAGTAATCCTTCTGACAAAGTATGACAAACAAGCGCTGTAATTATTCTCTTTTCACTACTCAATGAAGAAGTGACTGAAGATTTCTCTGCTGTTGCCAAATCCTCTGTCACCACTGTAAGTGATGTAGCCAAGGCACCTCAGCAGGACTTCAGCACACTGATGATCTGTGAGTTAATGTGTGAGCTTTTCTGCTTTGAAGGAAACCATCAGGATCTCTGTCTTCTCTTGTTTGGTGCTACAAATACAATGGATTCAGTACTGTAAACTGAATAACTAACCAGGCCAAATGAAGACAAGCACAGGACCAGAATTATGAATAAAAGGGATATTTTGTTATCTATCTTACATGTGATTATCACCCTTGAAAAGCAGCCATATAAAAAGGTTATCATTTATAAGAAAACACTTATATATCTTATAAACTGCTCCGTCTCTCTATCAAACGCGTTATTTCAGATGGCAACCATCTCCGCTCTGGTTCTTGGGCTCCTGTTGCCATAGAGTCCAGGACTCTATCCAATAATCTCTACAGACTGAATGAGAGCTAAATGTCATGTCTGGGCATTCATTATGGGACTTCTACTCTCTAAAACATTACTGAGCAGCCTGTAGAAATGGAAAGACGTGTTCTGTTGCATGGCCTGTTAACATGCAGTATTTCAGTTAAGGAAATGGGGACATCTGGTTTGTCAGTCAAGGTCCATCTGTATCCAACATCTTGGTGAAGGCTCAGGCAATCCCAGATCGGGGGATCTTGATAGTGATGACAGTCCTGATGGCATAAAGACTCTGCAGCCCTTGGACACAACTGGGGCATGGAAATACCAGGGGGGCAAATAACTCAGCCCCTCTTCTGAACATCTGGTTGCAGATTAGGTCATCGTTCTCAATGCAAACTCCTAAGAGAAGCATTTTCTCAGAACCTTCCTGAATCACCAAACTTCTCCTTTCGCCTGAAGCAGGAAGCACTCATGTGAAAACCAACCACTCCATATTTGTAAGAGCTGGTGCCAGAGCTTCCACAGCTCATGAGTCACCTCCTGCCACAGCTAACACTTGCGAGCAGCCTGTGAAGCACTAAAACATCTATGTGGTGGAGGATAGCTCCAGACCATGGCACCATGGACCCACAACTGCATAAGATACATAGCCAGTCTCTATGGTACTCGTCCCATTGTCCTGGTAGGTGCATAAAGTTGACACAAGGGCACGGAAGCAATGACGGAAGAGGTGAACTTCTGATGCTAAGTGTAGGAGCAGTGCTGACAGGAGCTATTGTCAGAAAAAGCCTTACATCAGTGTCTGGCATCACACATGATAGAGCGTGATGGAAGGCTGCAGGGCTTCTGCTGCTGCATGATGAAAAGGCTGAGCAAGGACTTGTCTTCTTAAGCTAAGCTGAGAACCAGCTCCAGCCTTGGACTCAGCTGGGTGACCCCACCAATGGAACACTCTCCATATGTTCTTTCTTTGCAAGACTCAAGGACTGTGGGGTCATGATGCTCTTCTATTAAACAAGCAGATGACTTGGTCCTCAACACTGTGCTGGCCATGCCCTGAGTGACCTGTAGTGATGTCCAAGTGGCTGGATCATGGCGTTAGTTGCCATTAAGATCTCTGGAGGGAGCATCATAAAAAAGCCCATCTGTTAGAACTTGTACTGGTAATGATAAAAATGTAAGCGCTTGATAAAGAAGGAGGCAGAGCTGGAACACTGAGGAGGAGTAAATGTTCTTGCCTGATGACTCAGCTACTTATGGTCTCAATCCCTGAATCTAGCCTGACTCTGGATGCCACTGTAACACCTAGGAGTGATGGCAGCAAAGGAAACCTAAGAGCTTAATCCCATTGGCCTGACAATTCTACAGGTGGATCCTGCCTGCGATCTACAACAGCCCAATGATAATACAGTGATGCCCAAGCAAATAAAGGTCGACATAAAATGTCCAGAAGGCTGCACCATCATTTCCTAAATGGAAATGCAGATTTAGCTGTCCTGGTTAGTCCTGAAAGGAACAGCAATCACTTGTACTGTTGGGGCCTCACCTTGAAGTATTTCCATGATAAGGAGACCTCTGACTCTGGTCACTTCAGAAACAGAGTGACTCAGTATTATTGCAACTGTAGAGAAGGGGCCCTCTCCTATCCTCCCAATTCAGGGACTGAGAATCAACCAACAAGGGCAGTTCTGGTGGTCGGAATAAAAGCTCCTATTCTGACAGGGAATGGAAGCAGGAAAGTTCAGAGCAGCAAGCAGTCCTTTGGCACGGCATTTCCTTTCAGATGCCTGTGAGTATCCCTGTCATCCTTAAATAAGGAATACAATCCTACAAGGAAGAAGACAAGGCATGTAATTCCCTACAGTGCTGTGGGAGCTGGTGGGCTAGACTCAACTCCTGTAAGCATCCACGGTAACAGAGATGACAGGTTTTAGCGTTCAACCTTGGTCTCAGCTGTGACCGTGTCCTCAGAGCAGCAGATGCTAACACAGGAGGCCAGGGGCTGCGTAAACGCATGGCAGCTGCTATCAAAAGTTCTCAGAAGTAAAGAATAACCAGAAGCTCAGTCTCCTGCTGGAACAGTTCACGAAACAATATTTGCAGAGGTTGATACCAGGAATCCCAGACAGCCCTGTCAGATGCTGTTACAAAAGGATGATGAAAGCTTCAAGGGACACAGGATGAGGAGCGGACACCAGCCTGCTTCAAAAAAACATACCTAAACCTTTTTCTCTCTCTGCTTTACGGTGTAGCACATCTCAACAGAGGTGCAAGGGTTATCAGCCACCCATAAAAGACATCTGACACAGGAGGGCAGTGAACAGTACTTAATGGTTGCAGGTTCATATTCTTACTGTTTTCCGGAAGATGAAGCTAAAGGATGAGAACAACCAACAAAAAGTACAGTTCACAAAGATCAAACGAAGCAGAGGAGCTTACTACACTTAAATAAAACAAAACAGAGGACAAAGAACAGGAAAAGGCTCAAAGTACCCTTTAGTGTGGTTAAAAAGAACTGTATCATGATCTGTCCTGTACTAAATATCAAAAGGATTGGGGCACGAATCCCTACAGCACCAAGGGAAGAAAGGAAATGCATGCGATTTACCAGTTACCGGGCACATTTATGAACGAAATTATGTATCACTAACAACTGATTCTAGCATGACCATCACTGCAAAGCATTACAGACTCAGACAAAAATTATTCTTATAAGTAGGCAGTGCTCCTTAGTAAACCAAGGGATTTCCTCATAAAAAGATGAAAGGAAACAACGGACACCTAAACCTGACCTGAATTTCTGGCTGGGCCAATAGCAGCTGTTTACAAGTGTTTATACATGAAAATAAGACTACACCTGGGCTCACAGCCCGCATGAAGAAACTAATGGATGTTCAGGGTACCAGGATCATAGACTTATAGAATCACAGAATGGTTTGGGCTGGAAAGGACCTTAAGATCATCCAGTTTCAATCCCTGCCATAAGCAGGGACACCTCACACTAGAGGATCAGAGTGAGAAGCATTCTGCTGGCATAGAACATGGGCTCAACTCACAGAGTAACACTCTTAGAGCATTATCTATGGTTCTTCAAAGCTGGAAGTACCAGGGCAGGTCTCTCCATGCTACACCAATCTATAACACAGATCTTACAAAGCCCAATAACACTAATACGTATGACCCTTATAGCAAAACCAAATGCTAATCCTTCCAAAAAAGGCTTTGTGCATCTCATCTAATTTTCTCTCTCTCTCTCTGAAGCTAGTAAGTATGGACAAGGCAACTATAAAAACCTTAATTCGTATTAAGGGATGCTTATTTAAATGCATACAAGGTGTGAACTTCAAACAAAATAGCCACTTACGATCAAACCCTTGCATCATTTTATCATATTGGAGTAGTCATGCTGTATTCAGGAATCAGCTTATTTACTGATTACACATTGAGACAATCCCCAATAAAACTAACACTGCGTTATATTTACAACATTAATAAACACATTTCACATAAATCAAAGGAATGTGGGAGGTTTTTAAGGACTGCATTGAAATGCAAAGCAAGATTTCTTGTGATTTCAGTGTGTTCACTGATGGGGCAGACATGCACAGTTGTAAACAACAATTTGTTCTTCCTGAGCTGCATTTGGGAACCACAGAAGGGAAGTTACAGTGAGAAAACTACTGGCTCACCTGTAGATGATGTTGAGCATGCTGTGCTCACAGTCATTGGTGCTGTAAACGCTCAGTTTGTCCAACAAGTCCAGTAGATGGGTTGAGAAATTGCTATCAAACTTGTTGATTGTTGCTTCAAAGCCAGATGTCAGGTGGAGGTTGTCAGCATGCTCTGCTAAAAGCTATCAAGACAAAGGCATAGTGGTCTCATGTGTTTGCTGGTTTGCACTTGCCAAAGAGATAAAATTATTCCTTCCCTATTTCCTAACCCGCGCAAAACCACTGCCATAGAGCTTAACAGTTGCTCAGCCACCACAATAAATCCTTCAAAGCTCTTGGTAGTTAAAAACCTTGCTATGCCTATCTGGGAGAACCCCAGAGTAGATCCCAGTAGACTTATCCTCAAATATATGCTGTCATTATTTATTTTTGAGAAGGAAAACCCAGTAAGCAGAAAGGGAGCGTTGCCTACAACAGGTTGTAACCTCTGGAGCACTCTGCCTGCCTTTCAGTGTGATGGACCCTACCAGATGTGTGCCAGGAGGCAACCTGCTAAGCACAGAGCAGACCAAATTGCTTAGTACATGTGCCTCTAGATAGAGAAATATGAACAGGACAAATACCTAGATGTGAAATGGGTGGGCTGCAAAGAGTCGCACCCAACAGTTTATTGGCTCATCCATCACAAAGTGTTAGCTCTGGAAATAACAAAGTACTCAAGTTGCAGAAAGCCTTTATGTGGGTACCCACTGCACAGCTGAAAACACAACTAAGGACTTAAAAGCAAGTGTAGGGACTGCTGTGGGAGAAAGGGTCTTCAAAACAGACTCTGAGAACACCAGCAGCACTCCACACTACCCTCAAAAACACCCACAGCACTGTAAAGATTCTGGTTTTGGGGCCATAGGTGCTCTAGAAACTAGGAAGGTCTATCTGCAAGAGGTAAGACCCTGATCAGGGTAAGCTACCCTGACTAGACTGCAACCCAGGCAGCATTCACAGAGGAAAGAGCCCAGCTGTCCATCCACATCCCACCTTGTTAGTCAGCTTCTTCTTTGCAGTCTCTTCAGCACGCTCCTCCTCTGTTGGTGGGCCCAGCATTGTGCCATGCTCCAGGGTGAGCCGGTCCATTTCACCATCCAGCTTCATGCTCTGGGTGAACCTCTTGGAAGAGCAGAGGGTTGTGGAAATGTTTAGATCCCTTTTTTTAGTTATGGCAAAGCATGAGGCTAACTCAGTTCTGCTTGCCCTGCAGCCAGCTACCTTGCATGAAAGCTAACTCTGAGATTAAGTTTGTGATATTAATACACAAAGCCCCCTATACCCAAAGAAAGGTGTTGTTTGAGGTCTTTTTTAAAGCTATGGGCTAGAGTGTGCCCACAGAGATTAGTTTCTATGGGTCCAAACACCAGCCTTTGCCTGACTCTCAAGAAAGCATGCTTAAAACTACAGAGCCCTACGACTTACACCTCATATTCTGCTGCACAACTGGCTGAAGATAGGCAATTCGGTTCATATGAACCTGATCCCAACACTGAAAAAAGAAGAGCATAGAGAATTCTGTGGAGGGAGAAGCCACAGAAACCATCTGGGAGAAAGGATGCAGTCTAAAGCCTGCTGGTGGGAGGAAGAGAGGCTCTTTCATGTGCATCAAGGACAAGAGGGGTTGAGTTATATAAATAGACTGTCCCAGCTGGCTGGCAGTGGCGGGGTCAATATGGGGAAGCTGTACATACCTGCATGCAGTTTGTGAACATGACACAGACAGACATCAGCTTGGAGAATATCTTCAGCAGCTCTGGGTTGGTTAGCATGCAGTCCTTCAAGCAGTTATCCAAAAAGCTTGTGTGGTGGCTCAGGACATCATCAATATTAGATGCCTGTGATGGTATAGTGCAATAATGAAAAACCAAACCAGGACTGCTGTGCTGCACTGGGCCAAAGCTCTAACCCAGCACCCTGCCTCTGACAGTGACCTCTTAAACATGTTCTAGGGCACGTTGAGAGATTTCTCCTATATCTTCCAGCTTTGAGAAACATCCAGAGATCGAGAAAAATCCATCACTGTATTTGCATTACTGTATTCAACTGCCCTTCACAGGCTATTTACCCTTGGATTTGTCACATTACCTTCTCAACCAAATTATGTTTTCTTTAATCACCCAAACCCTCCACTAGAAAGGAGGCTCAGAATGGAGCTATCTGCTTTATGAACATGCACTTCCTTTGCTTTTCAATCTGCTTGTCATGCCCACTCCTACCTTCACCATCTCAGTAGTCAGCTGCAGTAAGTGGAAAAGAGAAAAATAAATCAAAGAACCTCAAATGTCAGTAAGTTTAGGAGGCTTAAAACACACAGGTTATTCAGAAACATATTTTAGGAGCACAATAAGGAACTAGGACATGAAGTGTTGCAAGGATTCTCCAGGATTTCTGTCTAGCTCTGCTACTTCAAGGGGCTGTTTCAGTCTCAGGTTTTAAATGACAGATTAAAAATCCCCTGTCACTCTGTACAGTTACAGGATGTGCTGAAGCTGAGAACATAAGTCAAGCTTTGGAAAGAACTACAAGACTAAAATTGCCAAGGCATTCACACTGCTACATAAGGATCAATGGTAAAAAAAACCTGTAACCTTTCAAACAACTAGTTCAGAAGAGGGATAAATGCTGTTTTCTAATGCAATGAAGATGCTAGTTGTGTGGATGAAGACAATGATGTTTTGAAGATGAAGATACTAGTTATAGCCTTGGGAAGAAAGCACCTTAATTTCAAGTGGAAATGCACACGAGAATTCTGGCAAATGAAAAACCAGCATAAGACACTACATGAGACCAGTGAGGATCATGCTTTTCCCTCCTAAAATACAAATGAAAGGAAAATACACCCCAGTCTGTACGCTATGGAGGTGAAAGAGCCAGTTCTGCATCCTCTGTTTGGAAATACATGATACTTTTATTTAAATCAAGTAAGATTTTACCCAGGAGCTGGATATGTCATGGTGAGCAGCTCTTTTAAAGGGCTGCCTAACGAAGTGGTTGCTTATACAGCTTCCGTAGGTGGCAGGATTGAGATGTTCAATTCACATGTACCCGTGGCACCATCTGATCAACAGGCACCAGACTTCTGCCCCAGCACTGGTAGAGGGCATGCTCTATCTCCCAGAGATTTAAAAGCCTTGAAGGACACTGATGAGGATGGGAGACAAACAGACATTTGGATTAAACCTCAAAGACTTTGCTAGACTTCTCCTTCTTGCCATGCAGCCATTAAACACCTTTTTCCAGCACCAGCAAAGTCACTTTATACCTGCTATCTCAGCATCTCTGGGAGGCTAAAGAAGCTCACAGACATTTCATAGCTTGAATAAAATTCTGCCCACTTGGGCTATCGAAAAGGTTTGGTCTGTAGATGTTTTTTGGGAATGAGTTTCTTTGACAAATTATAAATTGCCAAATTCCTTTTTGGAACTCAAATAAAAATGCTTCAACAGTGCTAACAGCTCTGAAGGAGCACAGAAACTCAGTGGTTGAGAGCCAAAGCAAACAGGGATCTTTAGACAGAAAGACTCGGGAGATTGTCTTTTCCGAACAGAGAATGTCTTTCAGTACAGACGGCGTGCCTACTGCATTTAACAGTCTCCTCTACGACACCTGGAATCAACAGACACTGAAAGGACACCAGTATGGAAGAACCTGGGAGAGGATACCTTGAACAAGTGCCTCAATGAAAGTAAACTGAGAATTACATTTGAAAACCTAAACTTACAACAAAATTAAGAAAATACCCTTCTTTCAGATAATCCAGAAGCTTAACATATAAACTGTTCTTGCTCAGAAGTCCTCACCAAGGATATGCAGATATATTCATAACCCTAGACTTGGATCCAGGAAAAAGGATGTCAGGCCATCAAAAAATGGTGGTTAGCTGACTCCAGAACAACTCCCAGGTACACAGTAGAAACAAAGACAGGGTGACTTGATGTTGAAGATTCACAGGGCTCATCAGAGAGCCGCTGAGGCTTGATGGAGATGGCCGAAGGAGCGCTGAGCTGTTTGGTACCTCAGATATGTTATTTTTTTCACAGTACAAGAGGAAAAGATGTGCAACCCAGGAGTGTCTGATCACAGGATGACCACCAGAGGGAAGAATGAAAAGGTGATGTACATCTGCCTCCTGTTTCTTCGCAATAGCTGGGGCACCCTAACACCAGTCCCAACACAGCAGCCCTGCAGTGGGTAAGGAAGCTGAGAAGGACCAAGAGGGATGCAGTGTCACTCGAGATAATGAAAATCACTACAACCATCACAACGTTATGCAGCAAAATAAGCAAGCTTGAGGAATGGATCACTGATCACCTGCTTTAATTAATTAAGCACTGCCTGGCACAGCCCTTGCCTGTGCTGAGTGGTATGCACCAAGACATACAAAACGCACAGACAGCACTTCCTACAGACCTTCTCAAGTTGTCTCTTGACATGAAGAAGATGACATCAGGTCAGATTTCCTCCCCTGGCAAAGTGCTCCATCTAAACAAGATGTATTTGCAGCATTGCTGTGGCTTTCAGATCTGCCAGTGCTCAGGCATCATCCTTCATTTGTCTATTGAACTTTCACAATAACTGCATGACCCAAAAGTCTGGATCTTTACCACCGTCAGGAAAAGAGGAAGGGAGAGAAGAGCTTGCTCTGGACAGACAGAATAGTCCTTGATCTGCTGGTGAGAGCTTTCTCTGTTGTTGAGGATGGAAACAACAAATCTGATGAGAATGAAATCAGATAGGAGAAGACCTTTATGGGCTTCTTGACTAGCCTGTTCTGAAAGACAAACTCCCAATGTCTTCTCATTCTTGATTTAAAACAGGCAGATGGGACATTAGCTGAGAACATGTTCATCTCTGAGATAACAAAGCCATCTCACATGCCCATCAGGAGATAAAAAACAATTTTTGCAGTTATTGCTAGGGCAAAGAGTTAACTTCTGGAAAAGTTACTGACTTGGATTAGGAAACCAGAAATACTCTGTAGCACACGTGGAAAATCCCACAGCTCAGCACAGTACAAGGATAGGAACCTTGTGATAGGAACTCTGTGATAGGAACCAAAATGATGCCATGCATGCTTTGCCCAGATAACCTCCCTGGCAGGCATAAAACTCAGTGGGAAGTGAGCTTAGCCTCTCCCAGGTACCACCAGAGCAGAAAGTTTTCCCTGCAGTGGGAATATACATATGGAATAGCCTCCTGAATAAGGAAGACCCTGCTTTAAAACAGATAGTTCTAACATGCCAGTCCGTGGCAGCTTTATGGAAGAGAAAGCATAGACTTTGCTTTTAAGAGCACTGTAAGTCAGCCAAGGAATCAACTGAAGATATCTGGACCAGTTCATGATCACTGCACCCTGTACCCTTCTTCCTTTTCCATAGTTTTCTTTCTTTTCAGCAGAACACCACCTTCACATAACAAGGTGCAGAGAATGAACTGGACATAGATAGGAAGATGCAGCACAGGAAAGGGATATATGACTAATAAATTAGAAAGGTGATGTAGAACAGCACTGGTCTTTGCAGTGTGATAAGAACAGTTCCAAGATACTGAAGTGCCTCCAACAAAACTAACAGACACCTGCATTAGGCATTTTTTCCCTGTATCAAATTTGTTAAGACTTCTGTTCTGACTTCTCTCAAGCACGCACACACTCACCAACTTCAGGTTCTTCTCAAGAATGTGCCATGTTGGCTCCATCACTTCAAACATCATGTAATACTGGATATTCTGTACAAAATTCAGCATCCGCTGCCGCAGTGTGAAAGCACCAGCAAACCTAGGGGAGAAATCACACCCACACAACTGAGAGCTAGCAAATGCCATGGAGAACTACCACCAGGCTTGCACAGTCAAGCAGAGCTAAATATTTCTGCCCTGGCAAATTCACTGCTGCAGCGTGAGAGGGATTATTAAAGTCAATGAAAACCATCTCTGTTCTCCACATATTCAACTGGCTTTCCCTCAATTACTACAGTCAAAAGTTTTGAACCTGTCATAGACTGGACAATTTCTTCGAATATTTGCTTATATTCAACTAGAATGTTAATATTAAATATTAAAGCAATTAGTGTAACTATTGAGCTCATTAGTAGGACAAAATTGAAGCAGATAAATGGTTTCCAGCCTTAGTTGTTAAATGAACGCTTAAAAATATTCTATGCCTTGCATCAGTATGTTCAGGGCATCCAAATATTTAACCAAATCACCTGCTATCTAAGGTACTTAATGCAATTTCACCTTAAAAACAGAACAGTGGGATTATATAGATGTTCTTTCAATGTCGATTTACACAGGCTGTGTGATAGCAAACTAAGAACTGACCTCAGCAAACTGTGTCAGGAGAGATGGGAGATACCCACCACAGGGGTTTTCAACCACAGCTGCCCTATCCCCTGCTGTTGCCTCCAGCTCAGTTGTCCTGTGAGCTGGTGGTTGGACTAGGGACCCTCACAGGTCTCTTCTGCTACACTTCCACAATTCTAGGAGAACCAGAGCTACAGACCTGTTGGCTATGGTGAGACAATGTTAACTTGTGATGAGGAAGTGCCACTGGCAAGGCAAAAGGTACTACCTTGCAGTGCTGGGGTCTGCCTTACTCTCCAAACAGGTGCCTGCAGCAAGCTGGGGTGCAGGTCCAAAGATTAAAGTCTACCCTCACAGGTGCAATGAGGTAGAATGATTTGCTGGGAAAACACCACATCATTTTTACTACTCAATCTGTATCAGACCAAATATCAATCAAGCTGTGTGAAGGTCACAAGTCCTTGCTAGGGGCCTGGCCAGAAGAGAAAGATGTTGCTTTTAAACTAATGGGGTGCTTGGTGCTTACTAATCTTGCTGATGCTGAAGTAGTGACCAAGATTATATGTGAACAGATGTCCTCTGCTGTAACTGTTCCATGTGCTAAGCCTAAAGACCACTTCTTCTTTTCCAAAACTACATGCCAACAAAGAGGAACAAGCTGAGCAGCACAAAGATTACTGAGCAGATACTTCCTACTGAAACCTGAAATGTTATGTTGTGATCTCTCTCAGCCTGTAAGAAATTTGTAAGGATCATTTTCACACCAAAACGATCTGATCTAACTAGCAAGAAGGAAACCCAAACCTTCGCATCTGATCTGGGAGAATAAAAGGCCATACCACTTAGCTGAATGCAGGGAGAACTGCTTGGCCGTCTTATTGCTGATCCAAACATTGCACAACTGTCTTTCCACATGTTTGCAATAGAACATGTGTCTGAAAAGCATTTGGTATCTTGTCAGTGCTTTCCTGGAAAGAAAGAAGAAACCCATCCAGATTAAGCTCTGTTCTGACTGACAGACTAAGCTGTGAAGGCTAAGCCTGCTCAAATGCAAAAAGACATTGACAAAACATGTTCCTTACACCTTCAGCCACACGGATCCACACTGAAACAATTCAAACCAAAGGAAAAGAAAAAAATCACATTTGTTGCCAGCCCGAAGAATTTCTCTCCAAGGAGTCCCTCCTCTGTATTTCCTGCCAGCTGGTACATCACCAGCCTCCTTCTTCAATTCCCTCGGGCTACCTGCAGGAAGGTCACTCATGTAGATGCTAGGACAGAGGGCTGAAAGCCGGAGGTCATGTACCCACTGCACTAAAACGGTTACAATCAGCAAAGCAATTCACCAAGATTCTCCGAAAAGATGAAGAAAAAGCTGTAACCAAGCTACAGGCAGCATTACCCCATCAGCAATGCACTGTCAGAAGCAGATGGGGATGCTTATTTATAGCTTCGCGGACTGGATTCAGGTCTGTGTTCAGACACTTCAGTGTAGGTGTCTACAGAGCTCCAGTCGATACAGTTCATGAAACCTTACCAAGTACTATTTTCACTTCCATAGCTACCATCAGAGCTAACACAGTCACTCTGGAGGAAAGAGACAGAATTTCAAAAGCACCATGTCATTAGAAAAGTCCCACTGTGTCAACTGCTTCTTTAAAGGGGACATTAAGGGATAAACTAATTGTTGGTGTTTAACAATTCCACATCTGTCACCCTCCTCATTTAACACTGCTTGTCCCATTGCCCTGGCTCACAGGGTTTGCCAGAGTTTCTCCAGGGAAACAGGAGGCAAATCCCTGCAGAAAAATGAACTCTCATTTAGTCCCTCATAACTCAAATAAATGCAAAATAGCTTGCTGTAGCAATTCTAGCAACAGCCTTCATCCTTCCAATAGGCAACCAGGGATACCAGAAAGTGCATTTTTACCTCTCTCCACATTTGAGATATGTTTGATTCTTGGGTGGAAATCCTCTTGTGAGAGGTCATGTTCTTGGGGAAGATACTTCAGAAAGCCACGGACAAATGATAACTGGGTGACCCATCACAAGCAAAATCAGGCTGAGAAAGCATCCTTTGAGCTCTCTTCCCACCATATGAAATCAAAGTTTTACTTTCCAAGCATGCCTCAGTAGGGTTCTACTGAAGACACAATTCATATTCCATAGCCTACAAGTGCAGCAAGCAGGGCGGAACACCACCAAAGCATTCCTTGCTAGGCAGCAGCTTGTGATATCACTTTGTAGATACAGGCTTTCCCGTATTTTTCCTGTGCGGAAATTTGCTTCACTCCCATGCAAAAGCTTTTGCCTTTTATTCTCTCAGTGGATTGATATCTTACCTGTTTATAATAAGGGACAGAGGCCACTTAACAATGTAGTCAAAGGAAAATGCTTCCAAACCACTGAGAGTGAGCTCTGTGGGATCTGCACTGATGATAGCCTTCTCTTGTTTTGTTTCTATAGCCAATACCCTCAAGAGCTGTGTAATGAGGTCATGGGGCATCAAGTCAATCTATAAAGGAAGAGCAGGGAAAAAATGAAGCCACAGGATACTCACAGCTACTGCACAGCAACAGACATCTGGCAGAAGTGCAAATTATCAGTCATTCTCAAGTCATCAGACCAATCTAGGAAGCAACAGTAAATGGTATGATCTGGAATGGAGCAGCAGACACCAGAGCAGTGTTGCTGTAGTAGTTAACAATCAGCATACAACATGCTGCTCTGCTGATCACTCTCCCTTGCTTTCAGCCTCTTTATTCAGATCTCACACTTCCCAGGCACAGCCTCTGCGCTGCTGCACATCTGTAGAAGATGCAATCATTAATAGGCAGGACTTCTAATCAGGTGTTCTCTTGTACTCCAATGTGAGCACCCAAGATGAGAACAAGCATTAGAGACACAGCACTGCTTCCACTTCATCCTGAGGCCATCCAAAAGCACCTTCTCCATGTTCAAGAAACCAGCAAGAAAACACAGCCAGGGGAGGTGCTTCCTGTTGCTAATCTGCATAAAACAGGATTTAACCCAGAGAAAGTTTACAAAATGACAGCCATCAATTCTCTTTTCCTTCACTGTACATACAGAGGGTTCTTAGAGGCACACAGGTCCTCCCAAACCATGGCAAGCCTTCTTCTCAAATTCAATTACCTTCTGCTTACACTCTTACCTTTAAATCATCTTTGAAAGGATCTGTGTTGGCTGTGCTCATTCGCAGGGCTAATTCAAGCAGAGCCTCTAGCCTCGTGGTTATGATATCATCTACAGGCTTCTTGAGTTCCTCTTCTGTGAGATCCATGAAGTGAACAAAAAAGTCCCCTTGATCCATCAGGAAATAGTGTTTTATAGATCTGCTCGAGAACATGAAGGGACAATTGGTTACGTTTATAAAAGCCCAAGTTAATCCATATTAAACCTAAAGGAACAAAAGCAAACAATTCAGCCATCCTGCTGGGTTTGATCACAAAATGCTCCTCTTCGTGGAGAACACACTGCCACAAATAACTAATCTGGAGACTAGTCTTATGCATGTGTCCTCCTCCCTACCACCTCAGTCAGGATACATGCAGATCCATCCAAGAGGCTGTTGCCAATTCAGAGCAGAGTCCCAAACTCCTTTGAATGAACAAGTATCTGTGCTGATTTTTTAAGTACTACAGGTACTTGTGTTGACTTCTGCTACAACAGGATGCATAAACTTCAATTTTCACTTGGTGCCAGGGAATGAACTGCAGTGGGCCAGAAGCTTGGAGATAACTCGGAGGAGTAACTGGTAACTGCAGCTTTCAAAGCAAAACTATGACCAGCACATCCTTAACAAAAGATGATTGCAGACTCCTGATCACTGTCAATTTGGGATGATGCTCAGCCCCACTGTTTACCTGATTGCCATTACTCTTCTGAACCAAGGAAACTCCTCCAGTCATGAGGAAGTCATGACTGTCAGCAGTAACTGAAGAAACAAGAGGTAAGGGAGCAAGATACCACTGACACACCCTAGAGTGTAAACCCAGATGAAAACCTCACCTAACATTGGTGACAATCCCACTTCAAGCAGGAGGCTGAACTACAGATCTGCTGAGGCTGTTGGTCCTTCCAACCAACGTTTCTGGGACGGTGCAGTCAGTACTGCTGCTTAACTGAAGTGGTATCAGCCACAATTCCCTGGGGTTTACTCAAGCATCCCACTTCAGCCCTCAAAGCCCACACATACACTGGAAGCTCAGCAGCTTCCTCCTCAACAAGCTGCCCCTGCACTTGCACCCTAGCAGATCATTTATACACAGGACAGCTGCTGAATGATCTATCAAAGACGAGGAGGTCACAGACATTGACCCAAGCTGGATAGGCTGAGCAACACCTTAATCTGAAACTACGCTGCGATAGATGGGCCCAACAGAGGACATGCGCCATCAGAACTTCAGAATCCAGTGTCTCTTGAACATTCCTATTAAGCAAAGAAGGCTTGGAGGGATGACAGTCATTAGCAAGGCGAGGAAGAATCTCTTTAAATGACTGGCAGGTTTCAGACAGCTCTCAACCTTTCGTGAAACAAGGAATTCCTGGGTTTACTGTTTTCCGAAGATGGTAATAAACTAAAGGCTTGATTCACACAAGGAAGCTGGAGTTTGCATGATAGAATGCACCTGCATTTGCTACCAGCTGAATATATTATGAGAGTCAAAATACAGGTTATCAAAATGGACTTTAAGAAAGGACAATGTTTAAAAAAACCCTGTACTGGAACTTAGGGCTAATACACTTACTCTGTTCCAACTACTTATGTCTGAATGAACAATAACCAGGGCGCTTATTTGCTAAGATGCTTAATATCCAACCATTTCTTATTCACATTAAACTCTTCTTGATCATACCGGGTGATAAAGGAAACTCCTTTCCCAGGTGGGAATGACAAGCCATGGGACAAGTCATGAGAGAGGCAGGGGACATCCATACCTGAGGGTGGGTTTTGGGACTGGACTAAGCAAAGTCGCAACTGCATTAATCTAGTATTGACAACAGCCCTAGAAGGAACTTGGACTAGTGATATCCAGATATCCTTCTCACCTGACATTTCTATCATTTTCCACTTCTCCTTCTGGTTTTATTCAGGAAAACCCCCAAATCTTACTTTTTCAGATCATCCCTTCTAATGGAAATAGAGACAACACATTAATAATAACCCAAGAAAAGCAGGCTAACTTCAAAAAACTTATTCTCATTCTCAGAATCAATGTATTTAACATGCATTTAGTAAAACGAATCAAACCTTAGGTGAGTCACCAGCTCTTTCTCCTCCATTAGGAAATCCAAAAGAACTTTGCTAGCATAGTTATATGCTTTTTCTATTTGTTCCACATATGCTCGCTCTTTTAAAGTATAGATGACCTCTTTAGCCACAGGGCAGGTAACATCACGGCCACATTCTCGTACAACATTTAAGTATTTCCCTAGAAGCAAAACCAAAGAATGACCCATATTCATACTTACTGAACATCCAACAAGGAAACTCTCAAACCACTGTCTTCAAGAGGAAGATATGCTGCGGGATGTTTGCACTACATTCTACCAAACGCTGGAAAGGATTTAGACAGCTCTCAAAAGATAATACAGAATTTTAAATTAGGCACCTAGTATCACATTTAAGGAGAGATCTAGAAATGGGTTTATTTTCCAGTGGGGGCAAACCAACCCTGCAGATAGCCAGAAACTTTCAAAATGTGGTGCTGCACTTTGGAAGTAGCTTTTGAAGGGGTTTGTACTTAGGAAAGAGAGCAGTGGTAGTCACCAGGTTCATTTAAACACTCAAATTAAAACTCAGCATATTCAAACCTCAGGTGTCTAGCTCCCTCTAGCTAGCTGTACCCATGAAACAGAGCAGTAAGAAAGCTCCTGTTGTTGCTGGACTCCTTCCCATGTGTTTTATTTATAGGCACTGGAATTCTTTTACAGTCTGGTTCATTTATTCCTCTGAAAAGTTTGGATGGAAAACCCCATAAACTGACAAAACACAATGACATTTATCCTCACACAAAAAATGGTAATGCTTGTCTCAAGATTCCTCTTACATCGGAATCTTTACCTACCTGTGCTTAGTATTTTGTCAGCCATTTTCTGCAAGAACGAGGGAATCTGCTGCTGAACGACAGTGTATCTTTGATCCCAATACTTGTCATTATAGTCCTCCTGAATCTTCTCCTTCTGCAGCTCATGTTCCTCCACCATGAACTCACTGAACAGTTAAAGCGGATATTTAGAAGCAGGGAGTGGTACAATGAGGGTTACTTTTGTTGACCTATAAACTGGTAATACGAACTATCAGAAATAAGGTCTCAGGAAAATACATTCCAATCAAGAACTGAAATTAGTCTGTATTTCTACTAAGAGGAGATGCATTACGCAGAGTGTTTCTGCTAATCTGCAATCAGTGATGACAGAATTTTACAGAGTTTACAAACCAAGTCTAAACATGATTTGGCTGTCAGCGTAGAGGTGAGGAAGCTGGCCTTTTCCTGTCTTCTCACCATCAGAAAGGCATTCATTTTTGCTATTTTGAGTTTTTCCCCCCTTAGGATTCTGAAGATGTGGGAAACAGAAATGCTGCATAATCTATTAAACACAGCAAAACGCTTCAAATGACTACAAAAGCCAAGAAACTTCAGGCAGTGTTGTCAGCTCCTGCCAGATTAGCATATTAGTAGACTACATTTAATATAGATTCACTAAATTATCACACTCGTGCCCCATGAGAAGAGGGCTCGCCCCTTGTCATGAAGAGGATGAGGATGCGAGAGGAGAATACTTAAAGGGGACAAGCATGGGGAGGTGGAATTTGAGCGTATTGCACACTTGAACTGTTGTGCTATTGACTTTTGCGCATAATTTCCTTGAACTTGGAAAGATAAAGCAAGTGAGAGTGTCTCTGATTGTATACACACTGAATTAAGTGAGAAATGTAGTTAAATATGCTTCAGCAGCTCCCCTTCCTTGCAGTGCTGCCTTGTCTACTCACTGCTGCCAGGTCCAGGCCTCTAGGTTATGCAGACTTTACAGAGCAGAAGGATGGGTGCGCCAAGAAAGTGAAAGCCAAAGACCTGAGCAGTATTTCCAAACTTTTGCATTTCATTTTCATTCCTCAACTGTCCTTTACCTGTAGGGATCATTGATGATGCCTCGATATATCCACTTTTCCAGAATTTCAAAATAAGGTACACTGGCTGCCTTGGTTAAATACAGGCACAGCTCCTGGGCCTGGCTGTCCCCCGTGTAATTAAAAGTCTTGTCATGGAGTAAGCTCAGGGTAGATCCTCCCATACACTCTCCTTTATCCACAGAAGTAGCTAAAATTGAAAAATACAGATATACGACACAAAGCTGACATGGATTATCATAGAATCATAGAATAGTTAGGGTTGGAAAGGACCTTAAGATCATCCAGTTCCAACCCCCTGCCATGGGCAGGGACACCTCCCACTAAACCATGTCACCCAAGGCTCTGTCCAACCTGGCCTTGAACACTGCCATGGACTATGAAGGTAAAATGCATGGATATGCCCCAGAGCCCATTGCTCTCAAGAGCCATGCTCTGACAAGTACAATTACCCTTGACTTTCTTCTTTAACACAACGTCAAACTCAAATGACACATCCCCTGACTGTGTTGCTGTTCTGTAGCTACGGCTTTCAGAAACTGTCATGCACCCATTAAAATGTAATGACTGTATTTCTGAAATTTACCAAGCGAAGCAAGAATCTCCAGGGTCCTCATTGTGGGCTGGATATAAAACCAGAGTTTCTGCAGTGACAGAAGTCCCTGCCTCTGAAGGTGTTCCAGCTGGGTAATTAATATCATGTATTCCTTGATTAGAGTCCGCATAGCAGCAGCCAGGGCATGATTTACCTGTCCGTACTCGAAGGAAGACTTCTCCTCTATAAACCTGCAAAAACCAATATGGAAACCCTCTTAGTCAAAACACCTTCTATCATTTTCAGAAGTTTTCTCTTCAGGACACTGTACAAGTACACAAGTAGATTGTGTGTTGGAAAGTGCATTAGTCTTCAGCTGGAGTTTCAGGTTCCACATTTGCTTTGTGTCCCCCTTCTTTACTTCCCATCACCACATTTCCTAGTATAGAAAGCTGTGAAAAGACATCTCTTCTCACCCTGCAGGGGAACTAGGACTCTTTGGAAAAGTACTGTGTAGAAAGTGAGAGCCAGGGTTTTCAAGGAGATTTTCTTTGCATAAGCAGCAGATGAGAGGACAGGAAAAGATCTCAAAAGGAAGCTATGTGCACTCAGACATGTGGGGAAAGCACTGCTGCTAGCTTCTAACACCAGATGCCACTGCAGGGATTCATCTGACCAGATTTAGATGGCTCTATACACGTTAGTGGAGAGAGACAGATACTTCTGAACAGTCATCTGCAAGGAGATGTGTAAAAGAGACTGGATGAATCACATTCTAAAAATGCTTCTCTCTCTTTGCTGATCTTTTAGGGACTTTGAATCAAATGCGGACATCTACGAAACAAATATCTGCTGCTGGTGAGGTGTACCTTATCCTAAGACCTTTTAACATTTAAGGTAGCTACAAGAAGCTAGGCAGCAGTAAATTCTCTTACTCAGAACCACACACAAAAAGGTGGCCTCTGTCCTGGATGTCCAGAGGAGAGCAAAAAGCAGGAAACATGGGAAATTCATAGCAGAATGGGAAGGGATGAGCCAGAATAAGCAGACATAGCCTATTTACACTCTGCCTGAATTTACCAAGATCGAGTTTAGACAAAGCAAGGGTAAGGTGAATGAAAGACTGAGCTGGCAGCAGAGAGGAAAAACCCAGCAAAAAGAAATGTAGCTAAAACCAATTCAAAGCAACTTGAAGTCTTACTTTGTATCCCTGTAGGTTTAAATTAAGCTTGGAAGTTAACATCTGCACAAAGATAGATTCTCTGTTCTATAACCTGATGTCAAAGGAGAATATTCTCCTTTGACAAAAGTCAGCTAGGTACCTGGTGACAGCAGAGTAACTTGCTGCTACAGGAAGAATCCTGGTTACCAGCTCTTTGATGGACAAGTCCAAGTTCGGATCAACTGAAAATGCTCGGTTCTGCCTGCCTACGAGAGGCTGTGCCGTGATGTATCTTCCATCCACACCAATCAGAACATACAGCAAGTCCTCCACAATCATGGATTCTTGGGAAGCTAATGGCAAAGTACCTGTTTTTAAAAAGAAGACAAAAAAAAGAACACAATCAGAACACGCCATAATACTGCCTGATTGACCATCACATCATTTCGGTCTAGTACCTGAAGCTTGAAAGGAAAACATACTACCATTCAAACAGAACAAAGGAAGATCACGCAAAGCTAAATCTAGATAGAAATGACTGAGTGAGGCTAAACTCCAAAATCATCCACTTTTCTTTCCAGGAAAACAGAATCCTTTACTCATTCATACCTAAAGGAAATCAAGTAGACAGGGCTATACATCCAACATCTGCGGCCAAGAGAACATCACCCACAGCCTGTGCTGCTGATCCTTCGACCCAACAGGGCTCAGCTAGAGTGGATCCAAGGAACTCTGATCTTGTCAACAACTGCCCCTACCTTCCCTCCACTGAAATATTCAAATATCAAGAAAACAGATCAAATATAGACACAAAGAAATGTGCAAAATCTGTGAACTGAATGGTTTGAACTGCAAACTGAATGGTTAAGTCAACCCTGCAGGAAGCATAAAGGACTCAGCCCAAAATATAATCAAGTGAGTAAGAAATGATACACAGCTCGGCCTAAAGCGAGAATACAACAGGGGGAGATTAGCCCCCTGCTGCACTGGTGAGGACAGAGACAGCAAATTGGAGAGGTTGTTATAGTGAAGAGGATATTGACCTGGATGGACTGATGAATGCTCCCTTGTCAGATATTAGTACAGATTTTTCAGCTGAGAATGCAGGTGTGATACTCCTACAGTAAGAGGTTATGAAGGCTCATAAAGGCTCATAAATTCAAGAGAGAAAAAGGACTGTGAAACTCCCAACAGATTAGATCCCATGGATCAACAGCGGGGCTGGAATTCAGCACAGGAGAAACACTGTGAACAAATTAAGTTTGGGGTTTGTTTGAACCCTGCTCTTCATCTGCAGAGTGTAAGAAGCAGTTCTGCTTTCATCCTGAGTGTGACAAAGTCTGAATGGCACTTCTGAACAAATACAAAACATTAAAAGTTAATGCCATTTTTCCTGTGTATCACATACCTATAGGTACTGTTGTGTCAGTGCTTAAGCTGGTGCCAATTAAGAAGTCACCAATAAGTGCAGGTCTCTCATACACCCAGGATGGAAACACTGGAATGGGCTGACCAGAATTCTTCTTGTTCTGCTTATCTCGGAGGATTTTTCGTGTAAGCTCAAGAGGCTGTTGGGAAAAGAGAGAGAAAGAAAGAAGGGGGAAAAGAAAAAGATCTTCAGAAATCAAAAAGATTGTGAATTTCAAGCAGAAATTGACTGTAAACTGGTAATTTGAAAACAGAATGTAGAACAGCTGATGCTTCACTAGCACAGTGTAGGATTTGGTCTCCCAATACCACCTAGTGTATTGTAGTCTGTGATTTTTCTATACAGTCGGCCTTTTTTTTGTTGGAGGGTACATCAAATAATGCCTTTTGGCATGCTTCCCCACCAGCCTGGGTGCTAGGGCACACACATACAGGAACAGAGTGGGAACATGCACAACCACCAGGCATCTTACTGGTTTACAAAGTGCACCACACAAATGGCAGCAAACTCCTTCCAGAAGCAGGAAGCAGTAACACCCAATTCAAGGACCACTTGCAGACAGGCTATTGAACACCTCCAAACTCCACTTCTGTACAGTGGCTACTGAGTAGCTAGGTGCCAAATGCAGTGCAGATAATCACCCACAGACAGTAGGACAATGATGGAGTTTTTTTACTCTGAATAGGAGTCAGTGAAGGAAGTGAGCTCTTAAAGACTGAAAGACATGAAATGCAATCCCTGGCTCTGGGTCTCTGACACTAAAGTAAATGGAGTGTAAGATTCATTATCAGCTGGAGGGGCTTCTGAGATGTACAGCCTACATGACTATTTAGAGCCCCAGGTGTACAAACACAGGCAACATGCTTATGAATGGCCATTTCTTAAACTCCACAAATGTCTATGTGAAATGGGACATGCACAGTGTCGTTTTACTTCCCTCTCACAGGTCTCAGAGGAGAGGGAGAGAAGAACTTGGCAGGAAGCAAACATATGTGTGAGCTTTGCATCTTAGAGAATGGCACTCTTACACGTGAGAGGTAACTGATGCACAACGTGGCTGGCTCTGGCCATCTTTCATATTCTGAGAGTTGCCCAGTCTTGAAATCATTCAAACAAGCATTAATTACAAGCATTCAAACAAGCTGTGGGACCACTCCTCCAAGTAGCTCTGGTTTTGGGCATATTTGCTGCAGCATCACTGCTGGAATAATACAGGACAACATTCCCAGGTCAGAGAGGTACCCCAAAGCAACGCTACCTTCCGACTTCTACCATGTATGTGAAAGCTGCTGGAAGGACCTGAATTTCCTCTGCTCCACTAACAGAAACGGGATTTTCATAGGAGCAAAGGATAAAGCATCAAGTAAGACGCCAGCTGTTCAAAAGATGACTAAACTTCACATAAAATGGCAGATCTCAGTACAGGATTGAGTCTCTCAAATGGGTAAACAACCTGAACTCCTTTACAAATGTTAAACCTATACAATGAGGAAATACCCCTCTATTGAAGTAGTATACAGGAGTTTACTTGTCTGTCACAATCTGGACACACAGCCACTGGCTAAAATATTTAAATATGATGTGCATTTTCTGTATCAACTTGAGCTCCAGATTATTCAAGAAGACCTGAAATGGAAGATCTCTCTCTAGCACTGGCTCTATACAACACGGCTGTATGAACAAGCTTCTGCTTAGGAGAAGGGCAACCACCATTACATCTTCCCAAAAAGCAGGGAATGAGATGGAATAAAAGCTCCAATAAACCATGGACCTCACGACCTCCATGAACTATGCACACTTATGAGAGGGCAACTAAGAAAGTATCCAAGTCCAAAAGCTTCTGAGGCATGGAGGTAAGCATGGGAGATCATACAACCTATCAGAGACACATAAGGTATCAACAGCACAGGTGAACAGAAGACAGTACTATAGCATAGAGATATTTCAGTGAGATGGACTATATGAAAGTTACACCTTGGAAATTCCGAGACACGAAACAATTCCTATCTCCAATTGTCAAAATGAAATCTTATCACAGACTCAGAGAATAGTTTGGGTTGGAAGGGACCTTAAAGCTCATCCAGTCCCAACCCCCTGCCATGGGCAGGGACACCTTCACTAGAGCAGCTTGCTCCAAGCCCCATCCCACCTGGCCTTGAACACTGCCAGGGATGGGGTAGCCACAGCTTCTCTGGGCACCCTGTGCCAGTGCCTCTCCTCACAGTGCTCCTGATCAAACACTGCCACAGGCAGAAAATGAAACATCAGCACAGCTTAAAGTGGTTGTTTGAAATAGGAAAACGAAATTACATTAACCGCCAACAGTTACAACTGTAGTGGCCTCAACTTGACTTACCTTAACTGACTTACATAGAATAAAGCCACTTTTATTAAGAACAGCACAAAGATTTAATAGAAGCTGGCTAATACATTTTGAGAAATAATTTAGGTTATCTGCACAGACAGGAACATTTATAATTCCATTAAATGATAAAAGTGAAGAGCACAGCTATATGTACAAGCAGAAGGGAAAGATTTTGTGCTCAAAGCTTGGGAATAGACAGTACCTGCTGTATACTGGAGTTGGCTGTGACACTGCCCAGCTGCTTGCGTAGCTCCTCAAGCTCCTGCAGAGATATCTTGGAAGTAGATGCGGGGATGGAAAAATTTGTGCTGCCACTGGTTGCTGCATTTGCTGCAAGTTCTGCCCTTTCTTTAGCATTTTGCTGCAAATACTGGAGTGTCTGTACATACATGAAAACAGAAAAGATCTGGTGAATGTTGCTCAGCACACACTAAAGCAAAAAACATATGACCATAAGACGGCTGTACAAAATCAGACCACAGCTCTTTCTGTCCCAGTTTTCCATGTCTCAGTGGTTCATACCAAGAACAGTGCAACTGTCAGTAATGCTTTAATAATTCAGTAGACCTAGAACTGGTTATCTATCGATTTCTATGCTGAACATTATCATCAGAAAGCATGTTGTACTTAAAACCACCGCACTGTTGATACTGTTGGATACTTATAACACATCCAACTCTAAAGGAGAAACAAACCTCTTTGTCTTCTGTGAGTTTTGACAGTAGATAAACTAAAGAATCGAGATGTCTTGTATTTTTAGACTTCAGCTCATCATACTTCTTTAAAAAGTCTTCAGGAGTTCGAGAGAACTCTGCTATTTTTACCTGTAAAACACCACATAAATAATAAATGTTTAATGTACATTATTAGCTCAGCATTCAAAAGAGAAACATTGTACAAGGAGGCAATCACAATGTGCAGGCTGGGGTTTCCACCAAAGTACTTCAAGGAATAGGTTTTGGACTGAATGCTGCAGTACTGGTCTCCTGCTAATAATTATGCTGGAGGAGAGTGGGAGTCCTGGGACTTCAGGTGATAGAGAAGGGACTGCAGAAGAGAAAAGATGAAGGTAAGCACAAGATCTGCAGCAGGGCTCACTTTGCACATGCTCAGTGTGAAGCAGTATAATTTTGTATCAGCAGGTTTATCATGGAATTTGGCATTGATGAAGCCACTGGATCCACTTTGGAGGCCCCTCTAGTAAAAGAGACATCAACCAGACTGAGCCCAATGCAGAGCCATAGAGATGGTGGGGTTTACTGCCTGTTGCCCAGAAGGGTTACAGACCCTGCTCTAAGGGACACAGCAAAAGCACCACAGGCACTGCCACAAGCTGTGACACAGAAAATCCCAGCTGACCCTAGGGAAACAGTCCTTTCTGGAGAGAATGGTGATGCTGGGACATGGCCAGAGATGGAAGAGTCTCCTAGAGATCTTCAAAATGCAGCTAAGCAGTCTGCTGTAGCTGTGATGCTGGCCCTGCTAGGAATAATGGGTTGGACTGCAGGTCTTCCGCTGTGCCTCCTACCTAAATCTTTCTACAAGTCTATGAACTGTCAGTGTAAATGATGCACGAGACAGGAACTGGAGAAAACAGGCAGTTCAGAATACAAAGAGCTGAACTTTCAGACAAAATTAGCAACTCGGAGCTTGACTGATGGATTGTTTTTAAAAACAACATTGAAAAGCAGTATTACGGCCACAGAAGTATATCTGGTCATGAGAATATCAGGCTTCAATCTCTAATACTTGGGGATATCCAGAAGAAAAGTCAGGTATTGTTCATATCAGCACATTTCATACAGTTGCTCTTTCTCATTCATTTGATTCCTCCAAAGAATAACCCCTCTAAAATTTGAAACAGCCACCATAGGCATAAAATAAGCTCCTTCTTCAAACTTCCCCCCCATCTCAGTTCTTACACTCCTTCTTATGTTCTTCCACCCATCCCTCCGATACGCAAGGATTTTACTTTTCCTGATATAGTCTTTCTACTTTACACCCCAAATTGAGATTCCAGATCACATTCCTTTTTTTTAAACTCATGCCACCATGATTTCACCATTATTCTTCAAATAATTTGGCAAGGCCATTACCCACCCTGCAAATCCAGCTCCACAAACACAGAAGTCAAGTTATCTCAGAGGAAAATAGAGTAAGGAAAAGGTAGTTCATACTACAGGCCAAGAGAAATCATAGAAGCACCAGAGAATCCCAGACTGGTTTGTGTTGAAGGGACCTTAAAGCTCATCCAGTTCCAACCCCCTGCCACAGGAAGGGACACCTTCTGCTGGAGCAGCTTGCTCCAAGCCCCTCTGTCCAACCTGGCCTTGAACACTGCCAGGGATGGGGCAGCCACAGCTTCTCTGGGCACCCTGTGCCAGCGCCTCAGCACCCTCATAGGGAAGGGCTTCTGCCTAAGAGCTCATCTCAGTCTCCCCTCTGGCAGGTTAAAGCCATTCCTCTTGTCCTGTCCCTACAGCCCCTTGTCCAAAGCCCCTCTCCAGGTTTCCTGCAGCCCCTTTAGGCACCGGAGCTGCTCTAGAGTCTCCCCTTAAGGAGCCTTCTCTTGTCCAGGCTGAACCAGTCCAGCTCTCTCAGCTGGACTGAAATCAAACTGAGGAAACTTAATCTTGAATTTCCCTTTAGGGAGGAGCATGCTCTCAGAGCTGATGGAATCTCCATTAAGGACTGCAAAGAAAGCACGCTGCCCCCACCCCCAGTAAGGTCTGAAATGCACGTTGGCTGTGATGACAGTGCAGCAACACTTACCTTCACGCTGTGTGCAGAGACAGCAGTGGTAACATAAGGTGTTCGATTCTTCTGCAGAAGATCAATGTAGACTTCAGCTCCCTCCCCTCCATGAACGTGCAGAAGGCTGAGCAACTCATTGACATCATGGTGAATGCGGAACTCACTCATACTCCCACTTGAGGCTACGAGCAACATAGGACACAGAAACAAAGGTGCCAAGTTATTTTGCTGCTGCAAATGAAAATATATCCTGAACGTTTCCTGATTACATTATGAGCCTGCTACAAGGTTTGACTGGAACAAAGAAATATATTTTGTTTGCAATTTGTGCAAACAAAAGAGAGGCACCTGTTGTCATGCCTGATTTAGCTATACTGGTACAAACCCCAGGGATAACAGAGGGGAGCCAGCAGAGGATTTTTCAATCTGGTGGAAAAAGTCACTGAATCATCATAAAGCAGTGCTGGTTTTTGTTCTGACAGACCGCAGACACAGCTGGAACAGCTGGCTCCAGCAGCCTGCCATGCTGCTGCTTCTGAAGTCATTCAAATGCAGCTTTTCCATGTCTAGGGGTCTCCATATTTATATTCCTGCACATTTTGTTAATAGACAAGCACCAAATCCTGCACATTTACTGAAATACTGGCTGCAGAACTAAGAGTCTGACTGAGTGCAAGTACGTGTATAATGTACTGCATCGTGTAAGTACGGAGTATAATGTAACACCTGTACAGATGCAGAATACCAAGCATATGGAAAAACATTTGCCAAAATCACTGAATCATTGAGGATGGAAAAGATCTCGGCAAGGCCCAGTGCAAGTCCCCAACCAAAACTGCATCAAATTACAACATGCTGTGAAGGGCTTTCTCCAGTCCAGGCTTCAATGTCTCTAAAGATCCAGATTCCCGCACCACTTGAGGCCCTTATCCTCACGTGGAAGCACCTTTTCCTAATATCCAACTGGTGTTTCCTCTGCTGCAGATTGGCCAGTGCCTCTGGGTCTCTTGCTGTGCACCTCTGGCCACAGCATCTGCAGGATCCCTTTGGGCAGCGGGAGATGCCATTGCATCCCACTTTGCCTTCTTGTCTCTGGCTGCTCCTGCAGCCTCTCCTCCTGTGCATCCACCCTGCACAGCCAGGGCCTCCCTGGCCTTGCTCCACTTTGTAAGTCTCTCACAAGGGCTCACACTGACTGGAGCATTTAGGATGTGGTGCCACAAACAAGGTGCTCCTTTTCCTTTACCTACTGGCTATGTCCTTGCTAACACCAGTGAGAACCAGCCTTCAGGACCTCCAGATCACTTTCGTCTTGCAGGTGCACTCCTTCAAGACCAGGCTGGACAGGGCTTGGAGCAAGCTGCTCCAGTGGAAGGTGTCCCTGCCCGTGGCATGGGTTGGATCTGGATGAGCTTTAGGGTCCCTTCCAACACACACCAGGCCGGGATCTATGACTGTGTCCCCAGAGACTCAGCTTTTGCATTATTTCCAGTTCCTTATGGTTTCTGTGAGCACACTTCTTCAGCCTGTCAAGGTGCCCACGAGCAGTCACCATAACCCTCAGCCCATGAACCCCTCATAGAACCACAGACTGGTTTGGGTTAGAAGGGACCTTAAAGCTCATCCAGCTCCAACCCCTGCCATGGGCAGGGACACCTTCCACTGGAGCAGCTTGCTCCAA
>WYDI02030240.1:0-28335 GCA_009867235.2 Psittacus erithacus
ATTCCCTTTGTCCTGTCCCAACAGGCCCTTGTCCAAAGCCCCTCTCCAGGTTTCCTGCAGCCCCTTTAGGCACTGGAGCTGCCCTGAGGTCTCTCCTTAGAGGCTGGACCAGCCCAGCTCTCAGCCTGGCTCCCTTCAAAGCCAGGGACCAGCCCCCTGCATCCCTTCCCTCTGTGCAGGATGGGATGCGAGCACCCACCTGCGCACGGAAGGTGGGGGGTGCCTGCTCCCCCCTCCGGGTGAAGTCCTTGTAGCCGAACTCAGGGTCCTCCACGAAGCAGAGCACGTTGGACTGCAGCGAGTGATCCGCAAGGTCTACGAGACACCACCACAGCGGCCATGGGTGATGTGGGGTCATCATGGAGCTCACCCCTGCACTGTTCTCAGCTCCTTCCCCCCTCCCTGCCCCATGGGACCCCACTTCCAGCCAGCAGCACCCCTGCTCCTCCTCACCCGAGGGGGCCACCAGCAAGCTCTCCGTCTTCTCCATCTCAAAGCGCGTTTCCATCTCCTCCTGCGTGACGCCCTCCTCCTCCTCCTGGCTCTCCCTCAGCAGCTTCATCCTCTCCATCAGCACCTCCACCTCCTGCACGGCATCTCTCGCCTGGGGAAGCAGAGCCCAGGGTCAAGGCTGCAGAGGGGTTGCAGAGGGGTTGCAAAGGGGAGCATGGAGCTGCTTGCTCCCAGCGGAAGCCCCATAGGGCAGTCCATCACCCCGCCATGCCCTCCCTCCCCACCCCAACCCCTGCAAGGTAGAGCCCCCTTTTTTACCCCAGAGCCCCCCAGGCTGTCCTCAAAGACTGGGCTGCTGTCGCTGTGGGTCGGCGGGGGCCAGCAGCCCTGTCCCCCCTCCTGCTCCTCCTCGGGGTTGATGCCGCAGCCAAAGACGAAGGATGCGAGTGAGTGGTAATGGGTGAGGAGCACCAGGGCCTGCACCAGCTCTGCCAGGGACCAACTGTTCTCCCCTGTCTTCAGCAGAGCCTGCAAGGGACACAGCATTGCAGAGACTCCCCCATAGCTGCACCCCCCATCGCACCCCAGAGCCATGGGGCTGGGAGATGTGAGCGGGGTTGGGAGGTGTTCTCCCCATAGACCAGCCATAGGGCACGAGGCACCCGTTCCCATGGGTTCAGCCTGGGGGGGGGGTTGTACAAGCAGGATGTGCCCCCCCCCCAACTGGCTGTGGGTTTTGGGGTGCTCTCACCTCGATGTGCTCCTTGGTGATGAGCCAGGGCCGGTGCGCCAGCAGCTTGTTGATCTCATTGAGGTTCCTGAGCTTCGGGGGGGCACAGTGCAGCCCCTGCAGCCACGTGGGGTTCCCCCCCACCTGCAGGAACTCCCCCATGTGCAAGCCCACCAGGTAGGAGCACTGGTGCCGAGCTGCTGCCTGTGGGGAGAGCCGGGGCAGTCAGCACCCAACTCTGCTATAAGCCCTTGGAGAAGCCACAGCAAGGAGCCACCACCTCTCTCCATCCTTCTTGGAGGACTTTCCTTAGGGATGAGTGTCTAGACAGGGATCTCTGCCCACCACCACCACCGCCAGTGCCAGTCCCCATGGACTGGAGGGGAAGGGTCATGGGTACCCAGGGCATCAGCACCAGTACCCCTGGATGCTGGGTACCCAGGATGGGCACCATGCAACCAAGCCTCTGGAACCACAGCTCCAAGGAGGACCCATCACTGAGGTCCCAAAGGCCCAGGAGGGAACCCCACACCCCAGAGCAGCCCCATGCTCACCATGATGGCGATGTAGTGGCGCTTGTGGTACGGCAGGGGCCCGTCCATGCGCAGCAGGAGGCACTGGGTCTTCCAGAAGCTGCTGAGATACTGCGGGTGCAGCCCCATGACCATGGTGATGTTGTCCACTCTGCCCGCCGAGACGAAGGCCTCGATGAGGAGCTGCCGCAGGCTGTTCTCCATCCCTTCCTGCAGGATCTGTGGGCACGGGGAGAGGAGGACTTTGTGCTGCAGCCCCCCCTATCCTATAGGAACATCCCCTAAACCCAAGCATCAGGACCCAGCAGCACCCATTCCACCCCACTGAGCACTCACCCCTGCCCGGTATGGACATCGCCTCTGCTCCCCACTGCTCCCAGCTCTGGGGGGCTCCATGGCAGACCCTGCACAGCCCCACCAGTGGGGTTGTTTGTTTGTTTGGGCCCTGGTGTGCAATGGGGAGGAGGAGACAGGTCCCGCCCCCCTCAGCCTTTTTGGGTGACGAAACCACTCCGTTATCTCCAGTGCAGGAGGAACATCTGGGACACAGGCACTGGGTGCTGAGATAGGGCTGAGGGTGCCCTATGGGGACTGCAGGGTGTTATTTGGGGGTGGCAGCACAGGGGGAAGGCGTTTGGATGAATGGGGAAACTGAGGCACGGTAGAGTAGAACACCACTTCCCTCCCCCCACTGCCACGAGGATAACAGCAGAGTGGGGACCCTTCCCCATCCCACCCCAGCACTGGCAATAGGGGGTGGGAATCCTGCCCTGTCCCCCACCAGCACAGAGGGATGCACCCACCCAAGACCACCCTCATCCTCTCACCTCCTGCAGGGGGATGAAGGCGCTGGGCCCCTTCTCCAGCTCCTGGGGGACCTGGATCCCTGTGTCCTAGGAAGAAAGGAGCAGCGGTGTCAGCCCGGCCACTGAGTGTCCCAGGGACATAGGTGTCGACGGCAGACAGGGGTCATCCAGCACCCAGGGGTCCCAACTGCAGACAGGGGACACGTAGCACCCATGGGTGTCAACCCCAGACCAGGGATACACAGCACCCATGGGTGCCAACTGCAGTGAGGGGACACGCAGCACCCATGGGTGTCAACTGCAGACCAGGGATACACAGCATGTATGGGTGCCAACTGCAGTGAGGGGACACGCAGCACCCACAGGAGTCAACCGCAGACAGGGGACATGCAGCACCCATGGGTGTCAACTGCAGATAGGGCACATGCAGCACCCATGGGTGCCAATTGCAGCAAGGGGGCATGCAGCACCCATGGGTGCCAATTGCAGTGAGGGGACATGCAGCACCCATGGGTGTCAACTGCAGACAGGGCACATGCAGCACCCATGGGTGCCAGCCGCAGATCGCACACCCCACTCTCCATGGTGCCCTGTTAAGGACCTTGCCAGCAGCGCCTGCATCCAGCAGCTCCCATGGCTCCCAGCAGGATGCTCCTGCCCTGAGTCACCGCTGAAGAGCCTGGGGTGACACTGGGGTGACACTGGGGTGACAGCGGGTGCTGAGCTGGCTCGGAGCTGACTTATGTTTGGGGCAAAGGAGCTGCTCTGGCGCTCCAAGAGGCTCCCTTGGGACCCGAGCAATGCAAATCCATGGGGACAGACGGCGGATTTCCAGCCCAGGCGGCAGGAAGCAGCCTGGAGCCCGGCAGTGGCAGCTCAGGGTGACCTTGGAAGGTGCATTTTAATCATCCCTCCGGAGGGGCTCGCTCTGTTTTGCTGCATTAAGTGATGCTCAGTGGTTAACCCTCACTGCACCACCGCTGCGTAAGGAACCACCTCCTGCTTCCACTGCTGGGGAAACTGAGGCACGGCGGCGAGGCGCTGGTCCATGCCTGCTCCCAACCTCCAGCCGGCCCTGGGGCTCTATGGAGACACTGGGGAAGGAGTTAATCCCTTCGGAGCAGGCGCAGGGTGTGCCAAGCAGCGCTGGTGCCAGCGCTTCGTCAGGTGTCGGAAAATCACTCCCGATAAGGGGAGGTTAAGCAAACACCCTGCGGCAGCCGCAGAGCGGGCCCGCGCCTCGCAACCATCTCCTGCCTGGAATGGGGCTGGAAGCGGCACCACTGCGGGGTGAGAGCAGCGCCAAGGGCACGGTGGATGGAACGGTTCCAGCCCAGGGTACCAAGGCCTAGGGCATCCCCACCAGCCGGCCTCCCGCAGCTGGCTCCAAAGCGCAAGGACAACGCGGGAGCGTTAAGACTTCGAAGTCTCATAGAGATGCCATTCCCGACGTCTCAGGAAAGTCGGAATGTTGCAGGACCGAAGTTGCAGGCTGGCAGCAGGGATATCCCGTAAAACCCCACCGGCGCCTCAGGGACTCACACGCTGCACATCAGCCTCCAAGTCCACAAGCCACGGGTGATGCCAGGGCGGGGGAAATGGAAAGAGATCCCATTCCCAGCCCAGGAATAGCAGCAATTGGACAGAGCCGCCGGAGGCCCCGTGTCTCTCCCCCCAGCCCACACCTCCAGGCAGAGCCTCAGCTCCGCAGCGTTAAGGACATCCCAAGATGTCCCCTTCCAACCATCCCAATGCCAGGATGGGGCCAACCCATCCCCAGCACCCCCGGGCGGGCTCCCCGCAGCACCCTCAACGCCAGGCTGGAGCCGGTCCCGGCTCCTGCACCACATCCCCCGCTCCCCGCTCCCTACAGTCAGCCCCGGGGGGGAACAGCGCATGGGTCACCCCATCCCATCGCGGGAGGGAGCCGCCGGCCGGGACAGCCCCGGGCAGCACGGCCCTTACCTGGCAGCCGCGCCGGGCCCCGCAGCGCCGGCCCCGCCGCAGCCCCGCGGGGGCGCACGGAGCCCCGGCCACCAGCATGGCGGGGCCGGCCCGGGGGCGACACGGGGGGACCCGAGGTCCCCCCCGCCTCTGGAACGCTCCCGGCTCCCGGCGCCCCGGAGCCGGCGCGGCTTTCATAGAGCGGCGGGGGGAAGGCCACGCCCCCTTCTGCGGCTCTGCCAATGGGCAAAGAGGAGGCGGGGCCGAGGCGCAGCCGGCAGCCAATGGGGAGCGGCGGCGGCGCGGGGAGCGCTGGGGGCTGTAGTTCGCGGTGAGTCCCCGCGGCCGGAGCGGGGCCGTCCCCCGCGGCGCTCCCGTCCCTGGGTACCGGCAGCGATGGGAACTGCCGGGGCCGGGGCGGAAAGGAACCACCCGCAGCCCCCAGCGCATCCTACAGGACACGGATTCACCCATGGCGGAGGAGCCCCAGGAGCTGCAGCTCCCATCCTCGGGAATAACAGCTCCCATCCTCGGGAATAACAGCTCCCAAAGTCAATAAAAAGGGAAATAAGTCAAAAAGTCACCGCCTCCCTCCCTCCCCGCCTCCCCCTCGGGCGGCCACCGACGGCTGCGCTGATAACAACCTGCTGCTGCTGCTGCTCGGCAGCCTGCACACGGCAAAGTCCAGCCGATGGGAACTGCTGCACAAACAACTCGAGATTTGCCTGGAAACAGCTTCCAGCAGCTCCGAGCCCGAGCTCCGGCCCATTAACCCAGCATGGCATGAACCCAAAGTGGCGGCACAGCCAACAGCGTCAGCTGCCCCCTGGACGGCTGCTCCTTGTCCTTGTCCCCTTCCCAGCGTGGCTCGGACACCCAACACCCTGCTGCTATTTATAGGGGTGTTTTGCCGTCTCTGTTCTTCCCTTTCTGCACACACCACAACCCCACCCCCAAAAGCTCTGGACACGAGGGTGACACGTTGACATGGCCACAGGGACCACAGGGCTGTGGTGAGAGGTGGGCTCACCTCCCCAGGCAGTGATCCAGCTGGAGATGCTGCCAAATATCCGATGTAAAAATATCCCACCCGAAGACAGCAAAGGCTGTGCCAGGAGGATGTTTTTCCTGGAGCTGGCACACTGGTGCATGAAGCAAGAGCAGAGCAGCACACAGTTAATCCCATCTGTTCCACAGCCTCAGGTCAGCCCTTCCTGGCCAATGAGCATCAGGGTTTGCACCCTGCCATGCAGGTGCCAGAATCCTGGAATGGTTTGGGTTGGAAGGGACCTTAAAGCTCATCCAGGGCAGGGACACCTTCCACTAGAGCAGCTTGCTCCAAGCCCCTGTGTCCAACCTGGCCTTGAACACTTTCAAGGGCCAGTGACTGCAGCCCTGCCCTGGGCAGCCTGTTCCAATGCCTGAGCACCCTTTGGGGGAGGAATTGTTCCCAATCTCCGTCTAAACCTCCCCTGGTGCAGCTTGAGGCTGTTTCCTCTTGTCCCATTCCTTGTTCCTTGGGAGCAGAGACTGTAACCTCCTGTCAGATACTTGTAGTGAGCAATAAGGTCCCCCTGAACCTTCTCCACGTTCCTCAGCCATTCCTCCTCATCAGACTTGTGCTCCAGGCTCTGTTGCTCATTTGCTCCCCAAGGAAATACAACTGAGGAGGGTTTCTCCATGTTGGTTGATCCTGGGCACACAGCAGCATTCCAGCGAGGCCCAATGCAATATTCCTTGGAAAAAGGCTGACAAAGGAGATGCAACATTTCCTTGAGAGAGGAACCCGAGAGCTGAACCCAACCACCCTGTTCCCAGCACCACCAATCATGGGAAACAAGCAACAGCTCAGCAATTCCTTAGGGACTGACAGTGCTCCAGTGCTCGAGACGCTGACTGGACAAGTCTTGCTTGGGTTGAAGAGCTGCAAGGAAGCTGAGCAGGGAGGCAATGCCTATTGCTCAATATAAGTCACCTTAGAGCAAACAGCAAGGTTGACTGGGGACAACTGTTTGGGATGTCACCAAGATGGTGGTTTTGGCCAGCCTGGACTCTGAGGACAACGGGAAGCAGCAAAGACCACACAGGGACTGTCCATAGGGAGCCCCTGGAGCAGACAAGACACCCATCATTAAGTCTTTCCCTTCCTCACATGCCCCATTCCTGTAGGAAGATGTGGGAGCTGGATCACTCCCATGGCTGGTCACCCCACACCTCCCCACTAACAGCCTGCAGTGGGAAAACCCACCAGCACCAAGCCTTGAGGAGCTGGAATAAGGAAGCCCAGCCCATTTGTGGGGAGAAGAACAGGATTCCTCTGCAGCTACAGCATTTGGAGCCATAGAGTTCACTTCCAATGTGGTCCTTGGCACTGCAGCACCTCCAAGGCCAGCAGGAGCATCCTGCTCCATCAGTGTTTCTACACCAAAGGAGGATGGACATGTCTTCTGCAGCATAAATACCTTAGAAACAATGGTTCCTACTGGTTTGTGATCCTCACTGCTCTGGAAGCTTTGGGAATAGCAACAGGAGGGAGCTGCTATCCCCTTGTGCTCTGGGAGCAGGGACTGAACACAGTGGAGCTGGTCCGGAACTGGTAAGGACAGGGGTTACAGCCAAAACACCTTTGGACTCCTGGAGCTCTGGAGATTCCCTTTGGAAGAAGGCAAAGGGCAGCTGAGTTTTCTTCATGGAAATCTTGCGAAAAAGGGGAAAACTACCCCAAAGGAGCAGGTCTCATTGCCAGTTTGTTCCCTTCATCTCCAGCCCAAGGCTGGTGCTCTCCTCTCCTGGCTCAGCTACAACACATCACTTACTACAGCTTGAAAGGATTTAAAGATCCTCAGTGTTGGGGATCTTTAAAGCCCATTTTAAAGCCTCTTGCCCCCAGTGCTCCCAGGAAAGCCCAGCAATGAGGGAGGAATGGAAGGGAATGTGGTGCTAATTACCAGACTGGTTAAGCTGGCTGACTTCTGCTTGAGCAGGTTTAGTTCTGCTGCAGGTACATGCTACTAGGCTGCGAAAGTTTCAGATCCTTGCCAGGGGCCCTGCAAGATGGTAAAGGAGATATTTAGGCAAGTAATTACTTAAGACAAACCAGGTTAAAATCTAACCTTCTTGGTTAGGAAGTGCTCTGCAAACCCAAGCACCTTCAGCTCCCCAGCTCAGCACTCCGGAGACGCTGAGCTTCAGGCAAGGTGCAGCCAAAGATCAGCTCACCTGAAAACACTGGAATGGAGAAAAAACCTGGAACTCAAGTTTTTACCTGGATTTGGTTACTAGCAAGTGGCTGAGATCAGTGTGTCCTATTTAGGTGTGTTAAGTTCCTATTAAAACTGTGTTTTCCTAAAGCTCTGGAATAAAGCAATCACAACCCAAAATGAACTGAATATATCTATATATCCTTCTGCAAGCACTGGATAAACCAGGTAAAGGCAGGAGCCAGCCATTTCTTACCCAATGCCTGGCTGGAAAGTGCAGCAATTCCCTGAATCCAGCTGGAATCTCCCTGCAGCTCCACCCAGCAGACACCAAGAAGCCCCTTGGAGGCACCAGGGTTGGAGCAGGAGGTTCTTTGCCTGGCTCCAGCTCTCGCCGCTGCGTCGGAGCTCAGCCTTTGGCACATCAGCTCTCATCTATCCCCTGCCCTGCTGTAAAGCAGGATAATTGGGCCCATTCCCATTGCTGTGCTCAGCAGAGATAAAGCACCCTGGAAGCGCCAAGCACTGCTGGCACACTCAGGCAGCAGCAGGAAGGTGCCAGCTCACCTTCTCAAGGGGCAGTTTGTCATCCAGGCACCTGAAAGCAAGCATAAGAAGGAGGAAGAGGAGGGATGAGGAGCTGCTGAAGGCTGCAGATTTAAGGCTCAGCTCAGTGACACGCTGTGAAGGACATACTGGATGAAGCACAGTGGTTTGGAGCCCTCTCCCTGTGTATCTCCAGGGGGTTCTGCCCTGATTGAAGACACTAAGCCCTGGTTTTTGGCACAGGTACTTATAGAAAGCACCACCCTGAGCTGCAGAAACAATGGGAGGCTGCAGCGCTTGAAGCAGGAGAGCTGAGATTTGCCTGTCTCCACCCTGTAATACAGGGAGCAGATGTTCAAGGACACAGCAGGTCCTTGCCTGGCCTAAACAGGCAGGGAAAGGACTCAGTGCTGACCTGTGGCTCCCACAGGACAGGGACATTCCCAAATTGAACTCTCCAGGAGGTTTTCACTCCCAGATTTCTGTTGGGAAATGAGAAGCTTTAAGAAACAAACCCCAAAGTCCTGGTTTGCCTCCAGAGTTGGGGCTGGGATAAGAGGAAGACTCACATGGTGTTTACTCACCCCCTTTGCATCCCTCCTTCTCCTCCTGGCTTCTCATTTCTGTGCTCTGCCTTCATTCTTGGGAAGAAAACACAGCCCAGATCCCGTGGGATGCAGCTGGATGGGTCCTGGGAAGCTGGATGTAACCAAGTAACAAGGAGCCTAGCAACAACCTTCATCAGGAGGATTTAAAGAGGGAAATGAAAGCAGCAAACAACAGAAACCCAGAGTCTCAGTCCCAAACGCAACCAGACCCCAAAGCAACGCTATGGGTGCTTCGACCACCAGGAGCTAAAGCAGTTGTGGGCAGGGGAAGGTGCTTCGGTTTTCTGCAGGTAAAGAGGAAGTCTGAAACACAGATGAGGCTTTTTGAAAACACTTTTACAGTCGCCAAAGAGTTTTGTACAAATCAAAGCATCCCGTTGAAAATCGCCATTAGTACAAACATACAAAGGAACGATGTTCTGACTACAAATCATCAGCTACGCGAGCGCATGATCCATTTAGCACAGTTAAAAAACCCCCATCGTATATACAACAGGGCCCTTCTCCCTCTTCTTTTACCCTGAGGAAGGTGAAAAAGCAAAGCCCCCAGTTAAAAAAGCCCCACCAATGCACCTCATATCCTAAGAGGGTGTGAAGTAGAAAATCTGGGGTGGTATTTCCCTGCTGGCAAAGGGCAACAGCTTCAGTTTTGTCTTCTTGTTTTCACCTCAAAGTAAACCTATATATCTATAAACCTATACCAAAACCAAGCCCATGGCGTTGGGTCAAATGCTCCAGCATGCTCATTCCATGCTGGGAGCCAACATCACCCCAAAAAGTGCCTTGAGTAAACTAATCTTTAACAAGGAAAACCCAATCATCACAAGCTTGAGTGAAGGGCTTCATAAAAGCCCTGCATCAAAAAGGTTTCTCCTCTCATTATCCACCTTCAGCACCAGTCCACGGTACCATCTCCCGCTCCTCTCTGCATCCAGCCCCACACATGGCTCCTCATGCTGGTGCTGCGATGCTGAGGAGCAGTCTTGCCCTCTGGGAGCTGCACCCCAAGAGGCAGAGCATGGGGAGCGCTCACCTCAGAGAGGTCTGTGGTCTCTGGGCTGCTTCCAAGTACGTCCCTGTTCCAGGGAGCTTTCATAGCCCTTTGATTCCGCTGGCTTCTGCTCAGCAGTGAGGAATAGCCCCGGAGAGCCCCACAGAACACTCCCTGAGGAAGCAATTTCCTAATCCAAGCCCTGCTTCTGCAGCTGGAAGAGAGCTCTGGGGAGCTCAACCCATGGAGCAAAAGTAACAGCCAAGCCTTGGATGCTCCTGGTGTAAAGAAACAAAGTGAAAGATGCTTGGTCACACCAAGCTGCCGAAGTCATCGAAGGCCCACAGGTCACCAAGTAACCAGGAGGAAGGGGAGTGTCTGTATCCTTACACTCTGGCTCCCAACCTGAAATCTACTGGAAGAAAACAAGAAAACACAACCCCAGGCAGTTTGGTTTTTCCATAGAAAAGAAGAAAAACCCCAGAAACAAACCCAAAACCCCCTTCCAAGAGAAATACAAAGCCCCCATTTCGGGAGCATCTTCCAAAAAAGGTGGATCAAGCATTGTCAGCAGTGGCACAATGTTCCGGTAACGTCTGTCGGGCTGGTGATTTATCAGCTTCCTTTTGAAAAGGGAAGAGTTGAAGGGAAACCAAGCTCCCACCACATGCAGCTCCCGACTGGCCATGGCTATTGCCTCACAGCAGCAGGGTGGGAACCAAGCGAAGTCTCTAATGCAGCAGGTTCCTCTTTACTAATAGAAAGGGTTGGCAGTGGTAGGAACTGAAAGAGATATTTAGGATGGCTGGGACCTCTCTCCATGGATCACTGTGGTACTAGGCTGGTATCCAACAGAGATGGATGGGGACCAGCCACGCTCAGGATGCTGTCGAAAGGCAATACAAACACACCAGGCGTTTCCATCGAGTCCACAGCAGGGGGGGAGTGACCATGCTGAGGTTTTGGCTTCCAGCGATCAGGCAGGTCTCCCAGAGTCCTTGGCTAATGCTGGGGAAAGCTCCCACACTGGGGGTTTGGTTCTAAGGGGAGGTTATTGCTCCCGACTTCTCAGGCTTTTTGCCCTTTGATAGGGCAGCTGCTTGCTTCAGGAGTTCTCTGTTCTTGGCCTGGAAACACAGTGAAAATGAGGATTTAATTGATCATCATTAGTTCTTGGGCTCCTAGAACTGGCTGGCCACAAGCTGCTGCCTTCAAGCAGGTAGATGAAAAAGTTGGTGGATGTGGCTCTGTGGCACCACAGCACGAGCTCAAGTTTGGCATCTCATCTCTAAGCACCTAGAAAAGGCTCTTCCACCCTTTTCCCCTCATGTCCCACTGCTGTAAGCAAGAAGTGGTAGCCCTGCTTTCCAAACCCATGAGAGCACCACTGTGTTGTAACTTACTCTGGTTTGCACTTAATTAAAACTCGGATCAACTTACAAACAAGGCTCTCCAGCCCCTTTTACCAGACTTTGGAGCTCACACTCCTCTATTCTAGGAAATAAATCATCTTCTAGCCTCTGATAAACCACGCTCCAGCTGTAGTGTAAGGGGAAAAACCCGTGTGAAGACAGATACTGGTCCCCCGTGTTAGTTCCCAGTGAATGAATGACTATGTAAAGAGGAATTGAACCATCTGCTCCAGTGCTGCATGCAGTAAAGCAGCTTCTTTTGCCTCCTGCAGATTGGAAGCATACAGATAACTCCTGCTTCCCCCCACGGAAAGATAAAGACAAAGCAAGAGCATATTCTAACAGTGAATCACAGGAACACTTCAAGGCACCTTCAGTACACTGAGAGGATGTGAACTTTTATTTGGCATCAGTGAAGAGAAGTTTCCAGAGCCTCAGTCAACACCAGCTGAAGGAAAACACTGGGACGCAACAGACAGAATGTATTCCAGGCAGGAAAGCACTGCAAGGAGGGCTCATCTCCCTCTTAGCCCTCGACCTCCTGGCCAAGGCAAGCAAAAAGCAGAGGTTTGTGCTAATGGCAAAGTGTCTATTCCACACTGGAGTGTTTGGACACCCAGACAGGAGGAAGAGAGCTCAGGGCTGACACAGGCAGTGCGGGATCACTAAGAGCACGGATCAGTGGCTGTGTCAGCCCCTCAAACACAGCCCACCGCTGCTTATGAGGATGGGAAGCACGTCCAGCCCTCTGCACACTACACACACACAGAGGCAGAATGTGTCTTCCACTCTGATCATTGACTGGGGTGTGTGCTGCTGGAGGAGGGGTTGTTTGCTCCAGGGGAATATAAGCCTTTGGTCTTAGCCCCTCCTATTTCTCATTGCTAGGGCTTGAGATCATTCCATCCCCCAGAGCAATTAAAGGGTGCAAAGTTCATTTCTGTGTCTGATTTCTTCCCTGTAACCAGCTCCCCTTTGACCTGATCCCTTTGGTGGCTCACAGGGTATTCATGCTGATTGTCTGCCTACTGTTTCCACAGCCACGACAGGAATCCTGCTCTCCCTGTTCCCTCAAACCTGCTTGATTTGGACTCCAGAGATGCAATGCTAAAGGAACTGCCAGTTGTTTCTTGAGCTTTTGTTCTCTTTGGTTACTGGTCCCATAAATCACATTAAGAGGGGGGCAGACAAAGGTTCTACAGTCTGGAGAAACAGGCTCAAACCTGATTTTGGCAGTAGCTAAAATGAGCTTGATGGTTCCCCTCAATATTACAATAGAGTAAGAGGAGAGAGCAGCAGGTGAATATAAATAGGGATTACAATGCACTGCAGCCTGCTACAGAACTGGCAGGACAGAGAGGACAGGGCTGTGTGTGCAGCAGCTCACAAGTGACTGTTCTCAGTCACTCCTGGGTCCAGCAGAGCTCAGCAAATGAGAACAAAAAAGCCGTCACCTGTAACTGCTCCATGACCTCCTTGTGTGTCTTCTCCATTTGGTTCATCTTTGCCCTCATCTGCGACTCCTGGTACTGCAGGTCAGCTTTCAGCTCGGTGATCTGCAAAGAAACCAGTCAGGAGCAAGTGAGCTGGAAGAAGGGATTAATGCCTTCACCCCCCATGCACCCTGCAGGAACTGTGTGAAACTGGATGAGCTCAGGAACATGCTGGGGGAGTGCAGCCAGAAACTCGCTTGTTCATTCCCAAGATAAAGCCAGACTCCATTGGACTGCGATCTGTATGAAGAGTCAGCATCTGACATGGGGGAAGCAAGCCAAGGGCTGTACCTTCTTCTCCTTCTCCAAAATCATCTGGTCTTTCTGGTGCAGCATCTTCTTTAGAGTAGCCACTTCCTCCTTCAGCTGGGCAATGATAACAAAGTGGTCAGTGCCAGGAGAGTCCAGGGCGAGGTCTGGAGAAAAACTGCAGCAAGAACAGGGAGAAACTCTCATCACAACCCCTTCTCTTCACCACGGCAGGGAAACCCCTCCCCAAGATGGCACTGAAGGAGAAAAGGAATCATTTCGTGACATATTGTGTCCTCGAACTGCTCCTTGAACGCAGGAGGTACCTGTATCCCTGCCCTGGATGCCACAGGAACACAAGGAACAGGGATTTCATGTGCTATATCGAGTTGTGTTGCTGCACAACCAGCAGGGACGCACACTGCTATGGGTGACCATCAATCAGTGTCTGCAGCGACCATTCCAACAGTCCAGATCTTTATTCAAACCAATGAGTTGAGGACAGTAATGAAGCTAATGAACCTTCATGCAAACACTGAGAAACTCTCTTTGCTCTTGGATGTACAGCAAAACCTCACTGAGTTCAGAGCAGGAAAGGGTCTCTCCAGGAAGAGAAATAGCTGCACTTACACACCACCAGGCACTCTAACCCTAAGCAACCAGCTGAAAAGTTACCTGGACATGAGTCACTCACCTGCACTGGTAATCCCTACATCCCCTTGCAAGGCAGCCAGTGACCTGGGAAGCCACACAGAGCCTTGCAGTGTGCACTGTTTCACATCATAAGATATGATCAGCTGCAGCCACAGGCGCAGAAAGCTCACCTGATCTTTGCCCGCTGTCTGCTCCTGACTGCTGTCATGGCAAAGCTAGTTTTTATCTCTTGGTGTGTTAAAAGGGCAGCACCCTCCCAGCCACACACACCTGAAACTGCTGAATTACACTGGAACAGTAATAAAAGAACAAAGCTTTACCTTCAAGTCTGGCCCTTATCAGGCCTATACAGATAATATAAAGATCTGCTATAAAGATCAAGAGCCAGGGTTACCTGAAGGCTGGCTCTTTTTAAAGCCTCCAGGGTAAGTCAACATGTTGTAAAGCCTGCATTCAGCTCTAAAGCTGCAGTGGGCTGGGGAAGGCATGGTTTGACCCTCAATCACTGCCTCCATCAAGACACCTCCAGGCCCCATGTGGCCACCAAGGCAGAGGGGACTGGCTGCTCATCATGTCTGGAAATCCTCCATTCCCTGATTAGAAGCACATGAACTGGACTCATCAGCAAGGATGGGGCAGAAGGAAAGGCTTTTTCTACCTCTGTGCTGGGGAGCTACAGGGGGAAGCTAAGCAGGGACAGCATCACAGATGCTGAGAGATATGGCAGGTCTCTGGGTCCCTCACTGTGTTGCTCACCCTGGGCAGCTCTCAAGTGCACAAGAGGTTCATACATGCAGGGAATCCTTCCATTTCAAAACTATTCCTGAGTTTCCCAAGTGCAGGCTGTGCAAAATGATGGTGGGTGCTCCAGCACTTTCCTGTGTGCAAGCCTGTTACTAACAGTAGCTTTCATTTCCCACTCAGTGCAAATATGCTGAGGAGGAGAGAAAGAAAGGATTAAAACCCCAGCCTCCGCAGGGAGAAAGCTTCCTCACTGATTCCCTCTTGCTGACACCCAGGCAAGCTTCCCTCCTGCATGTCCTGGGCTGACAAAGAGTGCTGGGAGATGCTTCCATTTCCCTGAGCAGCTCCAGCAGGAAAAGCTCCCTCCTTGGCAGCTCCTGTTGCCAAGCTCCCTAGGGAGCAAGAAAGGGGAGACCCAGCCCTGCCACCCAGCGGGGAGAAAGGACAGGATGGTTGCCAGCACTCAGGAGCTGCAGGCAGAGCTGGTGCCTGCCCTCGGGGTCTGCACTCATGAGTGGGTGACATCGGGCTCAGGGTGCCCAGGCAGCATCCCCCCCTGTCACATATGTGAGCACAGCCTCTTGGAATAGGTCAGGGGGGCACTGCTCTCCACGTCCAAGCAGGATAAAGTGCATGTCTCTGAAGCACATGGATGAGCTACTGTTGCTTCCAGTGGAGGCAGAGGGAAAACTGGAGCAATTCCAAAGACACCTGCCTCTATTGAGCAGAAAAGGAACCAAATGACTGTACCATCATGGAATGATTTGGGTTGGAAGGGACCTTAAAGCTCCTCCAGTTCCAACCCCCTCCCACAGCAGCAACACCTTCCACTAGAGGAGCTTGCTCCAAGCCTTATCCAACCTGCATGGGAAGTTTGGCTGGAGCCAAAACATGCTGTACAGCTGATCTCAGCAGTGAAGACGTGCTGGTTGTGTCTCACCCCACTCCAGGCTACGCTGTGCTGCAGCAGACCCTAACTCCACACACAGGCTGACTCTGGAGAGGACAATCTTCTACATAATGGGGCAAGGAGTTTTGGGGGGTCTCAACCTCACAACCCCCTACCCAACAACTCCAAAACGCCACTTAATGAGCCCTCATTCTTATTCTACTCCAGACACAGAGCCCTGGGTCTATTTGAGGCAGCTGCAGCTTGCCTTTCCTACAGCACGTTGCTGGAGCTCTTCAGTAGTTGCTAAAATTATCCACAGTTTGTTACTGGAAGTCATCAAACAGAGTGTGTGCTAAGGAGCAGAGCCTTGGCAGCAGCCAGGCTCACAACAAGAGCAAAGGAAGGCGTTTGATTCCTCTCAGACAGGCTCCTGGTTTGCAAATGAATAACTGAGCAATTGATGCCAGAGCAGGGGACCTTTTGCTTCTTGGCTGTTTGCAGTAGGGCATTACACAAATGGGCTACTACAGTGAATTGTTAGCCCAGGCTTTAGTGAGCAGATAGCAATACCTGGTGCTGTCCTACAGCCTCAGGAGGTGAGCAGGAGCCTCTCGAGAGGGAAAGCTGCAGCAATACTAATGGGCTGCATGAGTTCTGCTAGGGACTTAGCTCTAGTCTCTGCTCTGGCTCCACCAGCACTGAATTCAGATGACTTCTACTTCCCATTGGAGCATTTCAAACATGAACAACCACTGACAAGGTGTCAGTGATATCTATAGGACAGATGCAATCTGTGATCTCAAAGAGAAGACATTCAAGGCAGGTAGTGATTCATTCATTACCAGTGGCTCTAACAGACCCTTTGGCACTAATGAGCCTATGCTCTGTGCTCCCGAATCACTGCTGTTGGGACAGAGATCCATCAAGAGGGATGGTTTCCACGGATGAGGCAGTTCCCAGGGAAGGAGGGAAGGCAAGAGGGGAGAAAACAGCTCGTGCTCTCACTTCAGGACGTCAGTGCCTTGAGAAACAGGACAATGGTGGGCACCGAGACTCTGCTGGGAAGCAGCCCACGGCGCCAGTGTGGACGGGGCACTCTGGATAGGGGGACAAAGCATCTCGGGAGAGGAAGGAACGCTGAGAAGCAGAGAGGAAAGGCAGGAATGAAAATCTGCATGTACAAGACCATAAAAAAAAAATCAATCAAAATCCATCTCAATCTTCCTGTTTCTGCTATCTCCCATTCTGCTGCACACGCAGCCAGCGTCAATCCAGCACAAACTCTGACATCAGGATGGGATCTGATGCTTTCCAGCCAAGCCTCTTGCTTGGGAGCAGAGGAGGGATACAGGAGGTGAGTCTCCATCCTCTCCTCCAAGGCAGCCTCCCTGCAGATCAGGCTGATAGTCCCAAAAGCACAAAGGCTGCAGAGCTCAAGTCAACAGCATAGCCAAGAGCCCCCCTCTCCCTCTAACTGCGGGGAGAGTCTGGAGCTGATCTGGCTCCAGGGAGCTCAGCCAAGGAGCAGGTTCTATTCTAGCAGGTCCAGGCACTAGGTATTCATTTCCTCTTCAAACCTACGTCTAAATGGCAAGGAACACAAGGTTCTGAAGAGCTGCTAATGCAGCCCCTAGATGTCCCAGAGCTCAAGAGCTCAAGCATGACAGCTTCCTGCTATTCACACAGCACTCTATCTCATATAAAACTCTGCAAACAAGACAGCCCACCCCCAATTTCCCCATGTCCCAGGCTCACCTGTCACCATTGGCAGATATGGCATCAAACTTGGCTTTCTTCTTTGGGATTTCATTCTGAATAGAAGAGGTGGATAAGGTTTTCTGGCTAGAAAAGAAATGAGGAAATGGGATGTCAGAACCTGAATGACTTGCAGTTGAAGAGAGAGAAGCAGATAAATATTCCCACCCACTTTAAGCCCATTAAAGCAGTATTTTCTAGCACAAGAATGGTAAAAAATGCATTCCTTGAAGACTAGCTGGAGACTAAAAATAAGCAGGCACCAGTGCGTCAGTCAGAGCAGTAGGCAGGTGAAGAACTCTTGCTCCCAATCTCCATTTCAAATCATGGAATTCCACAAATGCAGTTGAGCTGGAATTATGTACAAGTTCAGGAAGTTGAAGCACTGGTGGCCTACAAGTCTACTCCAGCACAGTGGGCTTTGCAAACTAGCCAAGCCTCACTTAGCCAGAGTCTCCAGAACAACAGCCCAAAACCCATCACTGAAGGTGGGTGCTTAGGAAGTGCGCCTAAGGAGCATGGAGCAGCCAGGCCCCCCATTTGCTCACTCTGTACATGCAGGTTACCTGTTGTAGTGGCTGCCACTGCTGAGCCTGCTGTACTGCTCCTTCTCCTGCAGGCTTGCTCTGGAGGAGCTGCTCAGGTGTTTGCACTGCTCTTTGGTCTTCTGTAGGACCCGTTTGTAGGACAGCGTGCACAACCAGCACAGCAGCTTCCCATCCACCTGCAACGTGAGAGTGGGGCAATCTGAGGTCTTTTTTTGGCCTACAAACAAACAGGGTGAAGGCAAGAAGCAACTTCAGGCTTCAGATCACATATGAACAAGCAGTGACTCAAGAAGCATCTGGAAAAGGTCAGCAGTGCATCTGGCATGGCTGGTGCAATGCAGACAGGGTTCCTCAAAAGCAGCTTTTCCATCCGAACGACCGCTTCTGCCAGGCTTTGCTTACGGCCCATCTAACAGCACCCATTCACCAGGACAGGCTAACTCAAGTGGGATTTCAAAGCAATGCCAAGGAACAGTATGTGCCAGGGTGCTCACCAAAACAGCAAGGGTCTCAGCCTGAGGACAGGCATCAGTGCATTATCCCAAAGAACCAAGGGATGGTTACAGCCTGCAGGAACAAGGCTTCAAACCTCCTAAGGAGCACTTGTGTTGCTGAAGCAAAGGGTGGCAGAAGCACGGAATGTGTTTCCTGGAGGAGGTATGACACTTCCAGCTCCTTCAGGCTATGGCCCAGATACTGAAGGGGGTGGACAGACAACCACTGCGATCAACTGTTTTACCTTTTTGGCCTCCTTTTACAGAGATACTGACCTTTTTCCTGTCATCCTTCCTGTCAAAGGCACACTGCTGCTTGCACTGCTCACAGGAGTGGGGAGGGCCATACTTCTTCTCTGAGTTTGTGCATCGCTGGCATTTGTTTCCAATAAATGCTGCTATGATATTGCAGTACTGGCAGGGTTTGGGCTTTAAGAAACAAGAACAAGGAGCAAATATAGCAGTACCTTCTAATTACACCAATACATTGCTCTTTCCGCTTCTCCCCATCACTTCCAAGCTTGTATTCCCTTGTTCCAAGCCAAGAGATAACACAGTTGGACCCCTGGTCTCCCGCTAAGTGTATTTAGCACCCAGACCATTTATCAAGTGCAATAAAATAATTGGAAAATCTATAATACAATCCAAATCTCTTTTTCAGAGTCCAGACAAGCACGAAAGAAAGATTTAGCACTGCTTCCTGCAGCAATCTCAGTTCGTATAAGCACACTCTCATTTCTATCGGCTACCCAATAGTTCATTTCCTGGGCTCAAATGATGCAGAGCTGCTCTTTTCTGTGCTGAAAGGAGAGAAAAGGTAAAAGCTTCACCCTTGAGGGACCTGAATGTTATTGATCAGTTGTGCTATTACAACAGAGCAGCCCATAAACTGCTCTGGGAGCCAGCAGGATAGAGACAAGGAAGATGAAAGGAACAGAGGCTGCTGCTCACTTACTGTGCCATAGAGCTTCACATTCTGAGCACACTTCTTGCATATTGTGTTGGTTTTGCTATTAAAAAAGAAGGACAGATCATTCCATTAACACTTCCCCAAAGAACATTAAACCTCCATGGTTTAGGATCCCAGTCTCCCCTATGCTCAGTCACTAGTGGCGAGACTGTATTCATCTTCACTAAGGACTCAGATATCAAAGTGTGTTTCTTATCCCCATCTGGTTGAGGATAATTTGCCCGAAAGTGCTATTACAAAAGGTAGCTTTTAGTTAAAGCAGCCCCAGATGCCACCAGGTCCTCCCAAACACAGGAGTCCGAGCACTGGCTGATTGGCAGCAGGCGTGATTCAGCACTGGTGACTGGATGAGGAGGTTACGGCAGGGCAGGGCAAAGGTGTCCAACACACATAGGAAAGAACATCTCACACAACGGGGGTTACCAATTCTTCCTCTGTAACTTGCACAGCTAAAGGAACCACATTAGGAAACGAGTTTTGGGTACCAGAAATCGGGTAAGAGGGAAGCTGGTGGGAAGATGCACCCAGCTCCTTCATTGCAAGAGGCACCTAAGCACTGACCAAAAACCAAACCAAGCAAAAAGTGCACATCTAAAGACACCACAGACTTGCCTAGAAGACCTTTGAAGAAGGCCAAGTCCTCCACAGCAACAACCTAGAGGTTAAGGCTCAGTCACTGAAGGGGAGAAACAATTCTGGCATGCCTGCTCTATAGAAAACACTGGGCTCCCCCACTACAGAGGGCATTTACCTTTCCTGCTGGAATTCAGTCCTGCAGTAAGTGCATTTAACAATGGGATGTGCAATCCGGCATTCCTGCAAGGACAGCAGCATTGGCTGAGATGCAGCGCTCTCCTCCCACAGCATCTCCCCACGTCCCAGGTCACCTGCTGCCCCTATGCACACTCATCCATCAAACAGGACATTTCCTCCCGGTACAGTCACGCTGCTGACAAGGGCCGAGAGCAGAGGGAGGGCGCCAGGAGCCACGTGTGTCACAGGTGAAGTGAGCATCACAACAAGGGCTTATGTGTGCCCAGCGCCCCCGGGCCTCACCTGCCGGGGCAGGAGCAGAGTCCTGCCACTCTTACCCACACCTCTGCTCTTCCCAACCCAAACTGGGCCCCTAAGCTCACCCCTCCCCTTCAACATACCATAAGATGCCCCCTAAGCATCCCCAGGCCCTTCCGAACATCCCTGGATCCCCCAATGCTCCAAGCCTCTCCCCTTGTCAATGCTCCAACCCTCTCCCTAAACAGAGCTTCAGTTGCCCCCCACGCCTTCCCCCATGGCCATCACCCACCTCCTCCCAGTTCCCCCCGGTGGCCCCATAAATCCCTCTCCCAAACACCCCTCAATGCCCTCAGCAGCCCCTGGCAGACAAGCGGCCTCTCATCACACACCCCCAGCTCCCCCAAGCCTCCAGCCCCTCAACACCTGCCCTATGCCCACCACGTACCCCGAGACCCCAAAGAGCCACCCCAGCCCCGCTACGACCCCCGCCATAAGCAGACCCCGTCCCTCTGTGACCCCCCAGACCCCTTTAACCCCGCACCCGCCACCGCTCCCTCACAAACAGCGCCCAGCCGCGCCGCTCCCGCCCAGCCCGCCCGGCCGCTCGCCCCGGCGCCTCGCCCCGGCGCCCCGGACCTTGCAGAGCTGCTGGCCCTGGCTCAGCGCCTCGAAGGGGAAGCGCTGGTGGCACTTGGTGCAGGCGTACAGCGCCGCCATCCCGCCGCCCCGCTGACAGGCGCGGCCCGGCGCGGCCCGCCCCGCCCGCAGGGCACCGCCCCCTGCCAGCTTCTATTGGACAGTTCTCTCGTCACTCACGCCTTGGCCGCTTCTGATTGGTTAAGCGTCAGAAGTGGGCAGGGAGATTTCGCATCCCCCTCCTCCTCCTCCCTCCCCCGCCCGCGTCCCTCCGCGGGCGGTGGGGAAGGGGCGGTGTGACGTCACGCGGTGACGCAAAGAGGCCACGCCCCCGCCCTCCGCCGCGTGACGCCAGCTTCGAGGGGGGATGTCCCACAAGGCTTTGCGGGAGGGGACGCGGAAGTGGGGACTGGTTTGCGGTGAACCGGGCCGGGCCGAGCCGAGCCGAGCCGGGCCGAGCATTGCCGAGCCGAGGATAGCCGAGCCGAGCCGGGCCGAGCCGGGCCGAACCGAGCATAGCCGAGCCGAGGATAGCCGAGCCGGGCCGAGCTGAGCCGAGCTGAGCAGAGCCGAGCATAGCCGAGCCGAGCATTGCCGAGCAGAGCCGAGCCGGGCCGAGCATAGCCGAGCCGAGGATAGCCGAGCCGGGCCGAGCTGAGCAGAGCCGAGCCGGGCCGAGCATTGCCGAGCTGAGCAGAGCCGAGCCGAGCCGAGCCGAGCCGAGCATTGCCGAGCCGAGCATTGCCGAGCCGGGCGTAGCCGAGCGTAGGGACGGGACGGGGCTGGGCTGAACATGGGGCGGGGGCCGGGTTGGCCGTGGCGGAGGTCGGTGCTAAATCCCGTGAGCTGCCGTGGCGGTGCGAAGCCTCCGGCTCTCCTCTGCGTGCTCAGCATCGCTTCCCCAAAGGGAGCCTCCAGGTGCCGCTTCCCTGGGTGTCACAGCGTGTCATTGGCTGCAGTCAGGAGAGGCGAAGGCGCGGAGGCCCGCAGGATAAAGCCCCTTGTTCCTGCGGGGTGAGCGTGCCTCTCCCGGGCGCTGCATTGCAGTCAGCAGCCCTGGTGAGAATGGTTAAAGCCGTCAGTGCAGCAGTCACTGCAGCAGGGTGAGGGACAAGGGGAGGCAAACGAGGAGTTTTAAGGTCCCTTCCAACCCAAGCCACCTATGGCATGATTCGGGCTTACTCCTGCTGCTGGGAAAGGGGGTGCCAGCACTGAAACCTGTGGGGTTTGGCCACATGTAACCCAAGGGGTGAACCCAGGCTGAGCACGGGGTGAAACTCATCACACAGAGGGGTGCAGGAGGCAGTCACGGCAAGGGCTGTGTTTCACAGAGGACAGGCTGGCCCTGGCAGAAGACCCCCCAGCAGCATGACAGATGGGATCACTTCTATATGCTTTTATTGCTATAATGGTAAATTACCTCTTCCAGAGGGCTGGGAGCATCCTCTGAGCTAACCCCTCTGCCCCACAGCTGCCTCCCAGGGCCCCACATGCCTCTGCCAGCCCCCATCCATGTGGAGCTACCCACAGGGACACGGAGGGGACAGGACACGTGTCCCATCAGGCCAGGATGGGAAAGGAGGCAGCAGTGGCCACACCGCAGTTGTTGTCCTTCATGGCCATGAGGATGTAGCCGTTGTTGCCCCAGTAGGTGGACCAGGAGTTCTTGATGAGCCAGTAGCTCTTGCCATGCAGGACCCCATAGCCCACGGCCAGCACCGCGTGGTCCAGTGCCATTGTCTCGTTGCCTGGCCAGGAGAAGACCTCATTCCCCATCCCTTGGAGCTGGAGCCCATTCCCAATCCCATATCCTCTGCCTGGATTCTCCATCCCCCGCAAGTGGGACATGGACACGGACTCACCACAGCGGGGCTCCTCATAGACCCCATTGGCATAGAAGGCAAAGGACTTGTGCGAGGCATCGATGTTGACAGCCACGGGGCCGTGCTTGACCAGCGCAGCCTTCAGAGCCATGGCGCTGCCCGGCTCCACGGTGGCGTAACCAGCGAGTTGGGCCACCAGCTCCGACTGGTTGCAGTGACAGTAGCCGTTCTATGGGGAGGAGGCTGAGGTGGCACTGGGGTCCCTCAGCAGGTGAGGGGGGCAGCACCCATAAATCAAAGCGGACGCTCCCTCTGCTGCCAAAGGGATGGTCGGGGGGGAAAGGATTGGGAAGGGGGTGGCATTGCACCCTGCCCCCCTCACCTGCCCCAGGTACGGCCCATAGGACTCGGTGCTGGCGATGCCGCCGTGTTTCTTGATCCACTCGTAGGCTCTCCACTCCTCACCCCCGTCACAGGCGTAGTTGCCGAAGCCCCAGGAGCAGTCGATGAGGACTTGTTGGGACAGGGGGGTCAGCACACCGGTCTGGGGAGGGGACACGCCGCAGGGATGGGGACAGGCACCCTCCCGGCGCCCCGGCCATCCCCATGGAGCATGGCCCCGCTCCCACCTTGAGGAATAGGGCACCCTCCATCGCACCCGTGGTGGCAAAGCTCCAGCAGGACCCACAGACAGCCTGATCCTTCACTGGGGTCACAGCGCCTGGGGACACATTGAGCAGGGGATGATGATGATGTCCCCATGCAAACCCCGGTGCGCAGAGCTGGGCTGTATCCATGCACCTTCATGGCACCAGCACCCTCCTCACCATAGAGCCGCCAGTCGAGGCTCTCGGGCAGGATGAGGCCGGTGTAGAGCTCGGTGGGGAAGCGCTGCCCGGTGTTGGGGGCCCGGCTGCGGCGGCGGCCCCGCAGTGCAGCCAGCTCCTGGGGCGTGCGGTCGGCCAAGTGGTTCAGTGCTAGCGTGTAGGAGAGCGCGGCGCGGTTCCTGGAGTGCACGAACCTGCCCCGCGGCGGGGACGGCATCGCTTGGCACCGGCACCAGCACCCGGTGCAAGGCCTTCCCACCCCTCTGTCCACTGGGATGCTGTGGGAGGGAAGGAGCATCCCATCCCCAAGCCTGGCTCCCCGTCATCCCGTACCGCATGTTGTGGATGAAGGTGTGCTTGCGGTGCTCGTGCTCCTCCTCGCTGCTGTAGCTCTTGCTGAAGCACTCCTTGTAGTGGTGGAAGAGGTGGTGGTGGATGTGGTCCATCTCCTGTGGGCGCCCCACAAACTGCTGCATGGGGTTGGCCACGATGCGGTGCTCCAGGCCGGCTGCAGGCCACTGCTTGCATTGCAGCCCTGCCATGAGGACACCGCTCATGCCCTCTGAGTGGGGACCCCCAGCCAGAGGGCACAGCATGGGCACCCCAAATCCAGTGGGGCTGTCCATCCCATGTGCCCCACTACTCTGCTTTTGCCTCTCTACCCTCTCATGAGTCCACACTTGGAACACTGAGTGCAGTTCTGGTTTCTCCAGCATAAGGACTTGGAGCTGGCCCGGCTGAATGGGGCTTGGAGCAGCCTGGGCTAGTGGAAGGAGTCCCTGCCTTTGGGACCATGAGCTTTAAGGTCCCTTCCAACCCAAACCAGGCTGGTATTCTATGATTCTGTATGGATGCAGCTCTGCATCCACACCCTCTTCCAGAGCCATCTCACCCAGCACCCTGCTAGGAAATCCCCCATCGTCCCACTACCCAATTAATCCCATTTCTCCCTGCTTTTTCCCAACCAAACTGATTCACCCAAATGATGAAGCTCTTGCATGAAGACAAGTGATAAAGGTGCTGCGTTTCGCAGTGGATGGGGACACTCACCCTCGGGGAGCTGGAAGACGCTGGGAGGGAAGCAGTGGCTGAAGGAGGAGTAGTCGATCTCATACTTGTCATAGTGAGACCCCAGGAGGCTGTTGTACCCCCGCACCTCGTAGTGCAGAGGCACGGGGCCATGGGCAGAGCTTCCCACTCGCAGCGTGTAGACGTTCTTCTTGTGGCCCCAGTAGGAGATGTTCTGCCACACAGCGCAGGGCTGCCCATGGCACCACTCGTCCCGCACCCACTGGGCACAGCACACGTGTTAGGGACCAGGACCACACCAGCACCGCGCCCCATGGGGGCACCCCATCTGCATCCCTTTCACCTCCCTCATCACCCATGGGCCCATCCAACCCTATAGGTACCCTGTATTTACCTGCCCTCAGAGGGAGGTGGTCACCAGACACCCTGCACCCACTGTGCCCCATCCCACATCCCAGAGGACCATGCCCGGGGCTCACCTTGAAGTTCTCCAGGCTGGGGAAGACGCTCTGCGGGGTGATGAGGTCCCCATCGGTGCCATTGATGCGGAAGCACTTGCGGACGTTCACCTCTGTCTCAGTGGTCTCAGGAGTCACCTTGAAGCTGGCGCCAAAGGGCTGGATGGAACCCAGCTGGTAGGTGACCACTTGGCCTGGGAACAGGGACAGTGCTAAAGCCAAGCCAAAACCCCACCTCCTGGCTCCCAGGAGGCACCCAAAGGTCCTAGGGCAGATGGTGAAGGGTCAGGGGATGAATGGACCGCTTTCTGCACCCACCGCCATAGTACTCAATGCGGCTCTTCCCCCCGGTGAGGTTGTACCAGGCTTCAAAGGGCTCCCTGATCTCTGCATAGGGAAGGCTGATGACTCCTGTGGGGACAGAGGTCTGAGACCCAGAGACATCTCCTGTCCCCCTGCCCTGAGCCCTTGGCTGGGAGGGGAGCACGGGATAAGCATGGAGCCCACCAAGGCCCCACAGCATCACCCATGGGTAAAGGTGCAGACCCCCTGCTCCCATTGGGGCGCCCTTTCCCCAGGCGGTACCTGTGACGTGGTAGATGTCCCCAAACGTGGGGGTCTTCAGGGGACCTTTGCTCTCTGCTCCTAGAAGAAGAACAAATCTATGCCCCAAAGACTCTTATGCTGCTCATTAGCCCCTCTTACAGCAGGGTCTGGTCCCTGGCTCCCTGTCCCCTGCGCTGGTGGCAGGGCAGACAGCAGAGCCCCCCCCCATCCCTGCTCTCCCTATGGTGCAGTTCGGGGCATCCCAGAGCCCCCCCACACCATAGGGCATGGGGGGGACAAGTGTGCCCAGTGCCCCTACACTGCTCTGGGCACGGGGACAGGGACCCCACAGTGCCCAGGCTAAGGGGCATCACCCTGACCCTGCCAAGGTGGTGCTCACCCAGCAGCATGGCAGTACCCAGCACCAGCAGCCACCCCATCCTGCACCCCCCAGCCCGTGCTGCGCACACGGGTGCCTTAAATACCACTGCTGGGTGGGCAGGGAGCTGCAGGAAACCAATGGGCAAAGCTTTGGCTGGGGCTAGACCAAGGGGAGGTGTGGCTTTCGGTGCGTGTCCCCCCTCCATGGGCACCCAGGACATTGCCACCCATGCCAGGGTCTCATGGGACTTGGGGTGGGGTCACCCAGCCCCCTGTGGGGCTCTGTGGCAGGGTAAAGTTGGGTGCCCCATGGACTGAGGGCTGGGTGCTGGGGGTTCCCTGTGCTCCCACCCGCTCTGGGCACTTGGCATCCAGGCATTGCTGCATGCAGGGTGCTGCAGCAACCAGGGGTGGTGAGGGGCAGGGAGACCCTGCCTGGCACCCCAGAGCCCCTCTGGGTGCTCCCTGCTCTCTGGGACATGTCCCCCACTGTTGCTGTGGGCAGCCATGGGGAGATGGGGGCTGTGTATATCCCTGCATCCTTCTGGACACACCATCAAGGCAAGCTAGGATTGCACTTAGGGGGTTTTAACTGGGAAAAGGAGAAAGATGGAGACGAAATGACAGGAGCTGCATGGAAGAGCAGACCCGGGGAGGAGAGCCATGAGCAGAGCGGCCTTCACCCCTCCTGCCTGCATGCATCCCGCTGGCCACCAGCCCAAGGTGACAGCAGCAGCCCCAGCCCAAAGCAGAGCTGATAAGGGCTCAGTTTAGACTGGCTGCGTGTGCTGCCAGGGTTGGGGCAGCCACAGCGTCTCCGTTCAACCCCTCCCAGTGTCCCACCACTCTCACAGGGAAGAATTCCTTCCTAAGATCCCATCCCCGCCTCCCCGTGGGCAGGTTAAAGCCGTTCCCCTTATCTTGCATTTGTGGCGTCACACGCTGCCGGCACCACATCCCCACTCGCAGCCACAACAGGCAGTGGGGCAGAGGCTGATGCCTTCCCCCCTTCCCAACATCCCACGCCAGGAATGTCTCAGCTCAGCAGAAATCCCTGGGCTTGTTTGTGCTCCACCTCGGGAGATAGGGCTGGAAAAGCCGCTCCCCTCGCCTGGGCTGTCTGGGAATGGCTTTGCAAAGGGCATGGAGCTGCTTCTGCAGCAGTGGAACCTCTCCTGTAGAAGCAAACCACTGTTATTCCAGGGGCTTTATTGCCAAGTCCACAGCAGGGTCCCCTTGTCCAGCACCCCATGGCCCTGTCCCACCATGTCCCACAGCTTCCTGCTGCGTGATGGGCTCGCATCCAAGGGGCTGATTGAGAGATGCGGATCCAGGGTTGGGTGATCCAGGGATGCTCATCCAGGGATGGGCACCAAGAGCATCACCGAGGGCTCTCCCTGCAGCCCAAAGGGTGGCTCAGGCCAGGATGGGGTAAGTGGCTTCAGTGGCCACACCGCAGTTGTTGTCCTTCATGGCCATGAGGATGTAGCCGTCGTTGCCCCAGTAGGTGGACCAGGAGTTCTTGATGAGCCAGTAGGTCTCTCCCTGCAGGACCCCGTAGCCAACAGCCAGCACCGCGTGGTCCAGCTCTCCTGGCTTGTTCGCTGCAGGGGACAACACAGGAGGTGATGGTGGATGTGGGAAGCATCCTGTCCTGTGGGCATCCCTGCAGCACAGGGGAGGGATGTGGGGCTGGTCCCCTCCTAACCCAAGCTGGAACTGGGGTGTCCTGGCATCTCCCTGGGGACTCCCGTGCCCTGGGTCCCCCCTGACTCACCACACTTGGGCTCATAGTAGATGCCGTTGGAGTAGAAGGAGAAGGTCTTGTGCGAGGCATCGATGCTGACGGCCACAGGGCCATGCTTGTAGATGGCAGCTTTCACTGCGGTGATGTTGCCCGAGGTGACATTGACGTAGCCTGTGATCTTGCCCAGCATCTCAGACTGGTTGTAGTGGCACAAACCGTTCTGTGGTACCCAGCGAGGGGGACACGGTGTCAGCAGGAGCCTCCAGGAGCAGGGTGCACGGAGTGACGTGGGGCAGCATCCTGGCTCTGATCCCTTTGTGCTACCCTACCCTTGTGGTGGGGATGGGAGCTGGCTCTGCGCCCGAAGCCTGGGGGCTGTTGTACGTGTCCTGCAGCCACCTCCCTGTCCCCAGGGAGCCCTGCTCCATCCCTGCTCCATCCCTGCTCCATCCCTGCTCCCCGGGGTACGCAGGGACCCACAGCACCACCCATGGGTGGAGGAGCCTTGTCCCTTATTTCGCAAGAGGAGAAATCGAGGCGTGTGGTGACGAAACTGAGCCTGGGGGTCGGCTTTGGGCCATGCTTGGCTCTGCAGGGAGCCTGGGGACAGGGAGACCTCCCCACCTCCGGAGCGCGTTCAGCACCTCTGACCCATCCTGATCAGCCCCACCATGGCTTGAAAGCGCCCCAAAGACCTGGGGAACCCCTCACCTGCCCCTTGTAGGTGCCGTAGGACTCGGTGCTGGCGATGCCGCCGTGTTTCTTGATCCACTCATAGGCTCTCCACTCCTCACCCCCGTCACAGGCGTAGTTGCCGAAGCCCCAGGAGCAGTCGATGAGGACTTGTTGGGA
>WYDI02030244.1:0-34225 GCA_009867235.2 Psittacus erithacus
CCTTCTAGTATCTGAAGGGGGCCTATAAGGATGCTGGGGAGGGACTCTTCATTAGGGACTGTAGTGATAGGACAAGGCTTAATGGGTTCAAACTTAAATAGTGGAAGTTCATGTTGGATATAAGGAAGAAGTTCTTTACTGTGAGGGTGGTGAGGCACTGGAATGGGTTGCCCAAGGAAGTTGTGAATGCGTCATCCCTGGCAGCGTTCAAGGCCAGGCTGGAGAGAGCCTTGGGTGACATGGTTTAGTGTGAGGTGTCCCTGTCCATGGCAGGGAGGTTGGAGCTAGATGGTCTTAAGGTCCTTTCCAACCCTAACTATGATTCTATGAAAAAGAGAAAACCTGATTGGGTTGCCTGGGTGAAAGAGAAAACCTAAATGGAAAAAATCAGCAAAGTACCAATTCTGTGCATAGATTCCTAAACCTTTGCCCAGAATACACTTTGGTATGGGGGTTTTTATTTTCTTTGAGGACAATATATGCTTTCTAGGGAAGAGGAAGTAGCACTGCATAATTTTCACAGCTTGGGAGACCTGTGAAAGATAAAAGACCTCAGTTTTTATATTCAGTCCTTTAAAGACCATTCTCCTTATGCTTGCTGACTTCCTGATAGGGAATGGACATTTCCCTACACACAGATGGGAGGTCTACAGAGCAGATGCAGGAGTCTTAAGAGCATGGAATTTACCACCAAGTGCAGAACAACTAAGGTGCCTGACCCTTATGCATGTAGAATGCCTCCAGGGAGTTGAAGGACACAGAGTAGAAGCCAGAAACATTAGGAATTTGTTTTCATGAAGCACTCTGCTCTTGATATATATAAGAAGAAATATTTAGGTGATATACAGATAACTGGGAAGTGGCTAAGGAAAGGTGATAGAAGAATGGAAACCTTGCTAAGAAGTAAAACAGCAGACCTCTTTATTGCTATCTACAGCATCAATAAGGGGGATGCTGTGTTTTTTTCCTGAAAGATTTAGATGCACAGGTTTAAGTATTTCCAGTATGATATGATGCATATCATAATGTAATGTAGGGCAGTTGCCTCCCCCATAAAATCAATGTGAACTTTAGGGCAGGACATGTTTCCATGGAAAATGGTCGCTTTAACAAGAAAGCAAGAAATCTTGGCAGCAAGACTGTTGTTACATTCTTGCTGGTACTGTGGTAGTCAGAATTACATGCTATTGTGATACTCCTGTATTTCCAAAAGAACCTTCAGAAAACATTTAGTTACATTCAGTATCACTGGGAGCAGGTAACCTTTTCCTTTGGTTAAGGTCTGACTTTAGAGAAGACTTCCTTGAAACAGATGCGTCTGAACTGCAAAACCACTTTTGCCTTCTCATGAAGTAATAAGTGTTTTCAGTAATAACTATTATTAAGCTTTTAGACAATTGCTGTGCCCTACAACTTGTCTAACACTGCATAAGGGGCTAGGGGTGAGAGAAGGAGTACTAATCTTCTGTGCACCCATCTGAGAAGGTGAAGAATTATGCCAGATCCTCTTGGCTGTCACACAAGGTCTGGATTATTTTTCTGAAGGGGCACTTCGTCCAAACAACACTGGTGTCTTTGGGCTATATTTATGTTCCCTTCACAACAGCAAAGTAAAAAAAAATTACATATATATATATATATACAAATGCTGTAGACAAGGTCTTGTATCTTGGCCCAACCTCTGTATCCATTCTGAAACTGTATTTGCAATTGTTATCCATCAGAGCATCCCCTGAAAAATGGTATTCTGTTAGACAGTAGTAAAAATGCTTTATTGCTTGTTTTTTGCATTAGTATTTTTAATAATGTATTACCTATAAGTTTGTGTCATTTTGCTAGCAAATTATATTAACTGTTAAAGAAGTTACGTTCACTTCCTGTTTTTTGTTTTGAAATGTAGGGTAAAATTTGGTCACCTTTCTGTACAATCCACATCTATGTGTTTCATATTCTTATGTCTTTTATCACCTGTAAAAAGTACCAATATGACTAAGGTACTCTTTTCTAGGTCTAGGACCTGTTATCCACTTTGTAGCTTTTCTTGTTTAAGGATTAAGGTTTTAGGGCGAAAAGTATATTTTCTGTTGAGTTTTCTGCCCCTCTGTGCTGATCCGCAGAACTTAACAATGTATTTATTTCACTTTTAATTAAATCTTAAGGCGCGTAACATCTGTCTAACAAATTCTTACCCTAGAGCGCTTGCAGTTTACACTTACTGAATTAGCAGAGTCCACCTTCCGTGGTCTCAGTGTTGAAAGACACTGAAAATTCATTTTGCTGGGTTAAATTCCTAGTTACCTGTTTAGTAGTTGGGGAAGGGGTGTGTTACAGCTCACTAAATCTGGGTGAGGTGGGTTGTTTGCTAATAAATTTGAACAACATCGGGTGTGAAGTGCAGTTGAGAAGGTTGAAGGTTATGAATTCCAGTTCTAGACTGTTACTCTTTGTTTCATTTTGCAAGGCAAAAACTGTACTGTGATCTTGTCTGATGTGATTAACATGAAGAGCCAAGAAAACTTACCTGATTAGAAGAACTAAGTAATATTGCCAAGCTTGTATTCCCAGAAGGTAGGGAAAAAGGGGCCATATGAGTTTCAGCGTTATGGAAAACACTGAGAAAATGGATGTTAAAATGTGCTTTAGGCAGTTTGCTCAACAATACATCAGGGAAACTTCCAAGTCTACATAGTGATTACCCGATCATGAACATATTATTTAATTGTAGAACCACTTATATTCCATCTGTATTTCTCAAACCCAATCTTTCCAGATGTCTCAGACCAGTTTTATAGGCACCAGACACATTAGGGAGCAAAAGGCTTTCCAATATATACTCACATTATCAAACATAGTCGCTAACTCTCACCAATACCAAATGTGCATCACATGTTAAATCCACGTTCCAATATTGAATCCTTTTGTCAGCAGTTTGTGACTTTCATAACTCACTTTAATTCTTCAGAGGTCTCAAATACTGTCAGTTCCTAGAGTTTAATAGTCAAAACTGTCAAGCACACAAAATATTTTCAAACAAAGTGATCTCTGAAGGGTTCAGTGTAATTGTTTTTCACATGTTTTAATGAAAATGGCTTCACAGTTCTGTGTTTTCTTTCCCTAACTGAGTCACTCTGAATCATGCTGTTGTGGGGGAGTCTTCCTGGGAATCTGGACTGGAATTACTTTTCAGCATGAGTTTTGGGGGATGGTGGCTGGAGGGATGTGCCTTCCTCGAATTTTCTTAGGTGAGAGAAGAGTCCATGAATTGGACTCACTGTGCTTGGACCCAAACCATGTTACCAATTTGAGAAGCAGATTCAGGTATCCAGAGTGTCTCCCCATTTTCTGCTTCTTTCAGAGCCATTTAGAAGCTTCTAAATCCTAAAGACTCCAGCCAGCCATGTCACAGCTAATTACTCTGCCTGCAGCTCTGCATCGTCATGAATCAAAGTGTATATTGGTGGTCTTTTCCTTTTTGCTCTAAAGAATATTTGCCTTCTGGTCTTCTACAACTGTTGAGTTATTTTTAAACTTTATCTTGTAAACAGCTTTCCTCAACCTCTCCATGCCCCCTACCATGCATACACAAAGAGCACAAAATAATAGTTGGGTATTTGAATGCCATTTGAGAGAGCCAGGATGAACCCAAAGAAAGAAATGCTGACGTAATCATAAATAATACCTTGTTGTTTGCAAGGGCAGAAGGAAACTTCATGAACTGGGCATTAGAATATGATACTGGATCAGTAAATGACATGAAACAGATGTTGGTATTCATGGGAATGGTATACAGAAGATTAAAACTTACTGAAATACCTGTTAAAGACAGAAACAGAGTCTTTCCTATGAAATCTTATTAGACATTTCATTCCATTTCTAAAATGTAACTTTCTGTGAATTAATACTAATTTTTAATACTGAAATTTCCATGAGCCTTTGTAATTCTCTCTTTGCCTCAGCATCATGAATTTGCGTATCTCCAGATAGCTGATCACATGTGACTAGCAAGTGTTCATGATACCCTGGTTATCACAGGGGAAACACTTTCTGAAATTCTTATGTCGTTGAGTTAATTTATATTGCTCAATAAATCATGAATGAATTGTGTACTTCCTCCCACAAGCAGTGTGTTTCAGTATTTTTGGATTCTGTATTTTCTTTTGACATGATATTAAACTACGTAAAAGGGGAATAGAAGTAAAACTTTTGCTTTAGTCACACTGTGAAATGAGAGTGGAGAATTGATAGGAAAAGAGTTTATTGGAAGTGTGAATGGTTTGTCTTCACTAACCAGCTCTCTGTCCTGGCTCCTTACTAGGTAGGTGCTGGAATTCCGTAAGTGAAGGTTTAAGATAATATGTTGTGGGGTTTTTTGTTTTGTGGGCTTTTGGGTTTTTTTTTAAAGCTGTTGTGGAACCAACATTTTATATTGTGAACTGTGCACTTAAAATGACCAGTTGGGAGACACATGGCAGTGAAGGTTTGGCAAACTATGAGAAGAGTCTTAGTGAATTCAGGCAGCCCAAGACTACGCATAAATAAATAAAACATCTGCTTGGCTTGGTTACGGCCTAATTAAAGAATTGTCAAATTGTTCAGACTTGTGCATATCTCCCAGTCTGTTTATTTTTCCACATTCCCAATATTTTTAAACTTATTGCCCTGATATCAAACATGTGCAAGCTGCAAATTAACTTTCATGCTGTATCTACAACTTAAAAGATTTTAAATATATTGAAAATGCAATTCAAACCAGTTAAGACCTTCTTACCCTTACATATGTTTTCTCAGAGATTGGCTGCCAGAAATTCCACAAATACAGCCATGAGAAGACACTGAAGTGGCTAAAGAAAAAGGTATTCTGTTTCTCTTTTGCTTTAAAAATTGCTTTATATTTAAAATGAAAATGCTTATTAACTTGTCCATATCTGCTTTTGAGCCATGTGGTGTGCCTAAGTTCAAGGTTTGTGTCCTGTGTGGGAAAGAGAGTCATCTGAAGTTGTTGTAGTTGTGAATGTGATATTAGAGAAATGGAAAGTTTGTTACATTTCTCTTTCTGACGTGCTGGCATAAAAGGGATTCGTGGAGTGGAGGGAGGCACAAGAAGCAGCTGAAATTCAGCTTACCGCTGTGTTCGTTAGGCTTTGCATAAGGTGAGGGGCTTTGTCCGTTTCACAGATGAGCTTGAGGAGAGCTTTGACTACTGCAGCTTTAAAATTCTGCCATGCATTAAAACTGGACAGAAATGCTTTGGTTTTGTGCTACAAATGGGTTTCCTCATGAAGTTTTGGCAGTCTCTTAGGATGGTCCCAGTATGGTTGCTTTTGCCCTGATCCAAGAAGTACAGTATGCAGAAAATAAGCTAGTGTTGTAGCAGAGCTTAATTGTAGTCTGTATTTTGGTATAAAGAAGGTGATTCTCTTACGCACATGCTTGTGCCCCTATTATGATGCCACTTTGTAAGAAAGACTGTATGCATCACATGATACAGGGAAACCTCCTTACTTAAATTAGTTAATGCAAACACAAAATCTGGTCTACTTTCTGCAATGATGAGAAACGGGGATATCTTACTTTGCAATGGGTATCTGAATATTTGCATTAAGCAGATACCTGTTTGTGTTTGTTGAAAATGTCTTCTGCCAGTTACCTGTCTGTTAGATCCAGTACCTTGTAAAATCCTTAATCTTTGATTTCCTCCAGGATTGCCTTTGCAATTCAGCTGAGCTCAGCCATTCTCTGTTCTCCAACCAGGTGTATTTCTCACCTGTGTAGTCATGGCTGTTGCATCTGAGTAGCTGGGCTCATCTTAGGGAGCTCCAAAACTGGTGCTGTGTTGCCAAGGCAACATCTTCAAAGGCATACTAGGTTTTTTTAGTTCTTTGAGCTCATATGCTTGTTATTACAAATGTATATTAAATTTCACCACAGCCCATAACTTGAGTGTTTTATATGCTTGAAACAAAATTACAAGAGCTTTGTCACTGCATTAACATGTGCATAACAACACTGATACAGGCATTTCATTCTGTGGTTTCCTATAGGTCAATCAAACAGTGAAAGCACTTAAAAGCAACAATATAACCGTAGGTGAAAGGGTATATGCAGCTACATTTATCAGCAGTAAACAAATCGCAGATACTGAAGAAGGTAAGAAAACTAAACATTGTAATGAATTCCATTTTTGTGAAGTCCCATAGGTGGAGATAAAACATGAGTAGTCAAATGTATTGAAATTGGCCTTTGCAGTAAATTTATTCCTTGTACAGAAAATTCCATATATGTTGTGACTGTGTGACTTGACTTTTCTGAGTTCTTTGGTGTCTCCATTGGGTGACATTGTAATTAGTGGTAGGCCTCCATCAGGGTTCTTTTAGTTTCTAAGTTCAAGGAGAAGATGTTTTGCACAATGAAATGTGCTGAAGTGTTTTGCTAAACTGAGGCTGTCTTGAACAGTAGGACAAATGCTTATAATAATGTATCTATCCCGTAAGTGTCTCTGTATTAGAACAGAGTTCTTTTTTATTGTTATTTTTCTTAACATTCAAATACTTTTCATAGGATTCCCAAAAAAGAGAAGGGATCTTAGGAAGTCATAGTCACAGAGGAAAAGCTCCTGCTCTGAATATTACTTTGTGTGACAAATGCATAGAATACACAAGTGTGTGCTTATACAGGGCAAAACTTTTAATAATATGAGTATTAAATTGCCCTGATGCTGACAGTTCTGGTACCCAAAAGTCTGTAGTGATCCTGTTTGCTTCCAGTCACCTTTTCCCTGGGGAGGGCATTGTACTGAATGTTAGTGGAATATGAATGTAGAGAAACCTGAAAATAGACTTAGAATAAATTCTTTGAATGTGAGTGAAAAATGGGAAAAATTTAGAATAAGATGAACAAAAGGAAGTTGTTTCTTATTACAGAGACATTCAGAAGTCTGCATGCTGTTGAAAAATAAGTAGAAACAAAGCAACTTGCTGACGAAGTGGAAAATGAGTTACCAAGTAAAGATATCAAAGGAAACAACATAAATGGGATTTAAGAGGCAACTAGACAGTTTTATAGAACAGAGATTGTAATATATGGTTTTTAAAAAGAGGCAAAGCTGCAAAACTTGTAAGTGACTTTTACTTTACAGTAGTTTTTCATCCTTTCTCCACCCTCATTTTTTTAAACAAAGGGAGAATCACCCTAGCAGCAACCATCCTGACTATGCTTAAATTACTTTATCTCTGAAATTTGTAATTAGCTTATCTGCAGTGTTTTTTCTACACCTAGATATAACAGTCTTTTTAAAAGCCTTTTTCAGATTTTAAATCTAAACAGCAACACTGAAGTAGTGAATACTAGCAGTTAAAAGTAGGTAAGTTTTGAGGGCAGCCCCTCTGTATGTAGCATGGTGAATGACAGGAAGTCAAATGGACCTTACTCAACACTTATTTTTAATCAGACTAATTTTCTTGTCTGATCCTTTCACTGTGCAATTTATTTCTGTATAGATTGCTTTCATAGGGGTATTAAAAAATTTCAGTATCTTATAAACAGCTGGGTGTATGTAGTTGGCATCTGCAGATGTTGTAGGGCAAAAATCTTGGAGGATATGAGTGCTAATGGGGAAGGTGGGGAGGTTTAACATATGATACCTGAATATTTCATTCAGAAGACAAAGAAAGGAGGTGCACAAGTATTCCTGATGTTTGATGGGGAGAACACAAACTCCCTAGAAGGCAAACAGTGGTATTTTTGAATTGGTAGAGGAAGTCAGTGAAGATTGCTTCAAGGGAAAAATGTAAAGAGAATGGATTCTTTATTTAGTACAAAATAATAGCAGTTGACTTGGACTCCCCATTCAGTGTCATGATGCAAGGTGTGAAATGATGGGAATATTTTCTTAAGCAATAAATTGGACATATTAAATGCTGAGGTGAAGTTCTCTCTTGGATTGGAATTATTTCTTGTTCTCTCCTGACCCCAAAGTGAGTGTAGGAAGTGATGAATCTAAGCAGTGGAGGAAGTAGAAGTGCAGCTAGGAGATACTAAGATTTTGATGTCAGTATAGTTGAAATGCATGTACTGGTGTCAGTTTGTTAATTCTTTCTGCTTCAATGCCAGTTTGCATTGGGCTCTTTAAGTTTAAAAAAAAAAAAGGAAACTGTCTGGCGCAGAAGAATCAGTTCTTCACCACCCTGAGGCTAGTTTACCACATGCTTCTGAGCTCTTCAAGTGTGTAGGCATATGAACAGATAGAGCTGCCGTATTGTAGATGAAATTCAGAGGTGAGCTTTTGGCTGAATGTTTGTCTGGCAAATACTTCCTATGCATGGGTGCTGTTACTCCCCAGCAGCCCCAACAACAGCAAGTTTGAAAGATCCAGCCTGTGATCAGGAAGTACTTGTGTAGAACGTGACCAGAAAAGATCTGGTTTAGAACTTTATGTTTTAGAAGGGTCACTTTTTTTTTTCCAGTTGCTCAGAAAAATGTTCATAACGGCGTGCCCTGTACTGAAAACAGCTTCTAGTAGTTCATATTTCCACAGATAATTATCCTGTCTTGCCAGTGGTGTTTAGATAGGCCTTGGCATTTTCTGTGAAGTACTGAAATTAAGTACAAGACTTTGAAATAGACTCATTGTCTCATCTAATTGTTTTCAGTTGAAGCCAGAAAATGTACTTTAGTACTGAAGTCCTTGCCAAATAATTGTAAGATCCAGATGCTTTAAAATTAATGATTGTGTGTTCTGTTGAGTCAGCTTTTTACTTTTGCAGGTTTTTAAAATTTAATTTCTTTGGAAAAATACATGATATCTAGTATGCTCAGTAAGTGAACAGCTTTTGTAAAGTACATACAGCCGACATTAATAACATGTGCTGACAAAGTGAGTGTAGTAAGTCTTTACTTTTTAAATAAACCTACAAGTGTCGTATAACATAAACTACTCGACACAGAGAACCATCACAGTGTATCCATTAGAAGTCTCCTACTATTAATTCAGCCTTATGATTTATGGTAGCACATGCAACATGGCGAAGGCAACGTGACTGTATCATGTGAATGTTCTTTTTCTTCTACTTTTCACTCCCTGCCCTGTTCCTGAAGACTATGTACGCTATGCCCATGGGTTAATATCAGAATATATTCCTGAAGATCTGAGTAAAGAGTTGTTAAAATACTTAGGGTAAGTATTGTTCCAGCTAGCTGCTAGTTTTATAAGCAGTGCATTAATGTCCTTTGGTCAGTGTTGTTGAATACTGGGATTTGTTCATCATGGTTGCAATGAATAATGCTGTGAGCTTGTGTTTGTCGCACTTTAAATGTGGGTTTTTTTCAAATGTCGATTATGCTTTTTTGTTGTGCCTATGATGGGCTATAAGAAAGATGTGATATTAAAGTCTGATATGTCTGTTACTACAGTTGTATCATGAAACCCTGAGCAGTGTATCTCATTTTAAACAAAGTGGGATGGAAATGCAAAGACTTACAGCAGTTTGTCCAGAACTGTCAAGTACAAGCAGCAGAGCCAAGAGTAGAATCCTCATCCCCAGTCTTCTTTCTTTTTCCCTGTTTGCTCAGTGCTGCTGGGGTTTGACTTCATATATCTAGCCTGTGTTAGTCTGTATTTAAATCTGGAAGGTGAGCCAGCATCCTCACCCTGGTGTTCCCTGTCAGCTGCAGCCTTTGCTTGGAGCATCGCTGGGACTGTGCACCTGTCCCCCAGTTCATCTTTGTTCAAAGGATTGTGTTGTAGTGACCTGTGGAAAAATGTGCAATTTGCAGCTTGAAGTCCCGTAGCTTAACTTTTTCATTGAAGAGATATTACGTGCTTTATAATACCATCTTACTAATAGGCAAGGTTTTCGAAAGTAAGGTGGAGTTCTGTTTTGGTTGCCAGATCTAAGAGCTTTTAAAAGAGCCTATGTTTCTGTTATGGTGCCTGGCTCTGTTTTAGTTATCTAATATAAAGTCCATGAGCTCCTTTTTTTGCAAATGCATGCCATGTGTGAGCAGCTGATAACCAAAGCAGACTTTACGGGGAAGGAGTTATAAGCTTTAGGTAGTGCAGTCCAGCTGTCTTAATTTATAACTTAAAATCTTTTGTTCTGCAGCCTCCCAGAACTTAAAAGCCCAGCAGCAAAGCCACCATTGAAGGTAGGAGAATATTAAGCTATTGACAGATGTTGTGTTGTAAGCTAATTTCTCTGAATTATTATTAGAACTACACTAGGCCAAGCACTGAATACAATACGATAAGTAAGTTGGCCTTGCGAAAAGCTGGCCTGAAATAACACAAGAAATTTACCATGTATTTATTTTTTTTTTTAATAAGGAATATTTTGTTTGGTTTTCCTGTTTAAAAAAGGGGAGGGAAAGAGAGAGACATATTTTATGTCTCTCCTTTTTGTTTTGGTCAGCAGTCTTTTCATGCATGTTTTGCTTATTCGGTTTTACTAAGGTTGATGTGACAATATGACCTCATAGGCTTTCTTTCATATGTAATTTATGAAGACCCTGAAAGGGATCTCTTGGGTCATGGATTTCGAGAAAACTGTGTTGGATAATCTCTCATACACTGACCATTCTTCAGTCTAAGTCTCATTAGGACTTTTTTATTTCCATTACTTCTCTTGGAGGACTGTTCTATAACCTCATTCTTCTGATGCTTAGAAACCTTTCTGTAAATTCCACCTTGAATTTATTCATGGCCAGTTTATTCCCTTGCGCTTTTGCGCTAACATTGTCTTTTATTTTTTTAATTGAAACAGCTGTATTCCCTCCTTAACATATCTTTTCTCAATGTGTAAAAGGAAAACACGTATCCCTTCAGTTTCATTTTGTGAAGCCAAACTTGGTTGTGTGAGATAGGTTCTTCATTCCCTTATCATTGCAGGAACATTTCTTTACACCTATTCCAAGATGTAATAAGTTGTTTCAAAGCAGGTGACCAGAATCACACGTAATTATTTATGATAAAACCTTTACTGATACAATATGATGGCATTCTTCCCTTCTTAACTGGAAGTACTTCATCTCATTACATCTTAGAGTCCCATTTGCCTCTATTACTGTGTGATGTACCAGATAGCTCACAGTCCTGCTGCAAATGGTTGAGACACACAGGTGGTGGTTTTTTTCTCCACTGCAATTTTCAGTTGATCACCATTCAGATTTACAAGAAAATCGTGCCACTAGCTGCTGTGTACATAACCATGTACTTCTGTGCATTTCACTTGTTTTTAATGTTTCCAGTCTTGAAGGTTCTCTGGCTTTTCCTTCATGGTGTTAAAAGCTCTTTAGGCACTCACAGTGTACTTTCAGTAAATGTAAGCATGCTGTTATATTTAACAATTAATGAAGATTTTGAATAGATATTGTTCATGGCACTCCACTAGTAATCTCCATCCAATCCAATGCCATCTCTTTCTGCATTATTTGCCTTTGTTTTCCTTTTACCTAGTTTCTTACCTATCTTAAAATTCTTATGCTATCTTTGTTTTCTATAATTTCAGTTGCTTAAGTGGCACTATGTCAAGTCCTCTGGCAGTCCTTCACATTTGTGTCACCAGAAAACATTATCTTTGAGGAAACAAAACGTTAGTAGGCATCACCTATGTTTAGTTTTCATTTACTCTATATCTTCAGTTATTCTTCCTTCTTTAACTTTTTCTCCCTCTCTCCATTCTGCTGAGGCCTACTACCACTTTTTCCTGCTCCTTACATGCAGGTGGGTGTTTGGCTATTCTGCCACATTATGGTTTCTGCTTGATAGAACAGTTGCCAGGTTTTGCTCTGGACTTGTGATTTCTGAGGCAGTCTCCCAACAGTGTCAGCATATTGGGTTTTACTTCTGTCTTGAATAGAGTGATTTCTATTCTCTTTTCTGCTCTTGCGTTTAACCTCTTCATCTCTACTGAAAACAATTTACTGAGGCAAAGGATTTATTCCATTTTGGGACTACACATAGATTAGCTTTAAAATCTATCCAATCCTTACTGTATAGCAGCTTCTCTTTTTCTTTTTTGTTTCTCTTTTTGCCTCTGTGGCTAAACAACCTTCTACTATTTGTTTTAATTTCCTTTCCAAGGTCTAACTCAGCTTTACTTTTTGGCAGTTCTCACTTAATCCCAATATTACCTGACCCGTAAAACAAATTTTGTTTTTTGGCAGTCTTTTTTCTCATTCATTGTAGATTTCTGCTTACTCCTAAAATCCTTTTTATTTTGGGAGGGGGGGGTGGAGTGGGCGGATGTATGCGTGCATCTGTATGAGCGAGGGGGAGCATTCGTATGATCAAAGGACTAGGAAGCTTGCTGTATGAGGAAAGGCTTAGAGAACTGAGAGCCTTCTAGGGAGTAGAAGGCCATGTTCCAATATATAAAGGGTAGCTACAAAGAAGATGGAGACTCCCTTTTTACAAGGAATCACATGGAAAAGATGGGAGGTAATGGGCGCAAGTTACTTATCTGACTGGACACAAAAGGAAAATTTTTCATAGTGAGAAAAATCAGCCACTGGAATAAACTCCCCGAGAAGTGATGGATTCTTCAGTGTTGGATACTTTTAAGATTCAGTAGGACAGGGTGCTGAGGTATCTAGTATAGGTCATGTTTTGCCTCAAAGGGTTTGACCAGATGATCCTTAAGATCCCTCCAACCTGGTATTTTATGCTATAGTTTAGTCTGAGAAACATTTTCAAGATTTTTCACCTGGATTGAAGAGTCAAAATCACTTCCATTTTTTCTTTTACATTCCAAGTGACTTCCTCAAGGGGGACATCAAGTCCCTTTGCTTTGGCTTAGAGAAGTAAGGCATATGGTTTGCAAAGTTTGCCCCTCTAGAATCAAGAACTCCACTTTTGATTATCCTTTCTCTTTAATTTAAACTGAGGCACCCTATGTCTACTGAAACTAGATTAGTTACTACACCAGCCTTTCCTGCAATGTCCCTGCTACTTACTGAGGCAAAGTCTAAATTAACTTCATTTCTGTCTGGTTCAGTGACTGTTCTGCTAAGCAGTATGTCAGCTAGCACATGCAGGAATAATTGGGCCCTACTGTTATTAATAGCATTTGTTCTCCACTGTATATCAATGGATATAAGTTATTTCCATGTGGTTGGACAGTTGTCCCGGCTGCGCAGTTACTTGGCCCTTTGATTCAGTTAAGAATTATCTTTATGCATTGTAAGAAATACTAAACACACATCAGGAGCCAACTGATATTCATTAGCCATATAAGCATGTTACAACAACTATATTAAACTACATGTGATGTACATTACATATTATGTATGAATAGCTTTTATACCATTGGGATAGTTCTGAGAATCTATTTTTAAAAATAGTTTTATTTCAGCAGCTTGGTTACAGAGGAAATGAGGCTTACAACTGTTTGGTTGTTGGGCAGTGAAATCTTGCTGAGGATCTGATTAATATCCAGAGCACTGACCAGGGTGTGTGTGATGCTTCTGTGTTTAAGTCTGCACAACTTCAGAGATTAAAACTCCCATTTATTTCAGAGTCTCAGAGGAGCAAAGCAGGCTTGTACACTGGAACCTATAGTCTCCTTTGGACTTTTTCAGATTTTTTCAGATTTTTATTCACTTGCATTGACATTTCTCTTCATGAAAGTAAGGTGTATTAATAGACATGGTATAGGATTATTGTAGATAAAGAAGGGTCTAACGTATTTCCTGTTATGGTAAAGTAATTGCATGTTTAGAAATTATGTTAAAATAAATTCTCAAGGGAGGAGAGATTTAGAAACTTCAGTGGTTAACAGAAAAGCTACAGGAGATTCTCTTGTACTGGGTAATAGTAAACTGGGTGCAGCCTGGATTCTGTGATCTAATGATTAAACCAAAATTACATGTTTTGTGTATTAATTGTAAGCCATTGATCTTGTGTTGTAATTGTCGTACTGTCCAGTGTCAGCACAGGGAGTCTGGCCATTGGCAGATGATGAGAGGCATCTACAAAGAGTATGTAGGCTCTGCTACAACTAAACAGCAAACATTTTGCTGGAACTCAAACATTTTGTTGTAAGTTTTAAAAGCTTGTTTATCAGATTCCAAAAAGAGAAGAATAGTAATTATTTGTTAGATTGTCATTTGAAAATGTAATCACAGCACAGTAAACAGCCCCCTAGAGAAGACTGATCCAGATCCCATTGAAATCAAAAGAAAAGGCTGCTGTTGGATGTGGTTCTAAGAGCTGAAAAATCTAAGCTGCAGACCTGGCTTCTGTGCCAAAGGGAGAGAGGGAGGGGGGAGAGAGAGAGATCTCAAGCACCATAAACAAAATGAATAAAACAGGATCTTAAGATGTATGGTACCGTCCAAGTTGCTTGCAAAATCACTCTCTTTGGCACAAAAACTAGGAAGGCCACAGTTTAGATTTCACAGGATATTAAGGACATGGTAGTAATATCAGATATATAATAATAATAAAAATAGTGTTGTAAAATACTATATACTTTTTTTCCCTTTTGGAAACATACCAGGAAGTTTTCACCTTTAAACTAAACACATGCTCACAGTTTATGGAAAGAAATATTCATTCTTACGGCCTGATTATGTGAAGTGCCGAGAACCATTCACTTCCATTATTTTTGAAGTTAGAAGGCACCCAGCACATGCAGTCAAGCTTCTTAATATACTGTTGGATTCAAGTGATGAAGCAGTCAGCAGAGCTATGTCAGTGTTTCACTGCTGCCAAACTGCAGAAACTAATTACTTCTAAAGGTTGTGCACGAACAGATAATAGACTAGATAATGATCCACTTGTGTTGGCAGATAGCAGTAACACTGTAGCTGCTGCACAGTTCCATCAGACCATGGGGACCAGAGTCTAGGTTGCCTGGCTGTTAGGCATGAGCTTCCAACAGCTGCTTCCTAAAGGTCGTCTAAATAGACTCTGACACCAAAATCACAATCATGGAAGTTAAAAATGGGATTCAAGTGGTTTCTAGAAGTCTTTCTTCAGAAGTCTAGGAAGAAGAAAATGCTTCCCATGACATTGAACGATCTCTCCTGAATACTGTAGAGATAGTGTATATTCAGGTGTAAAGAAGACAATTGCCAAGAGAAATCTTCCACTGTTACTGAAGATTCTTCAGTTGATTGCCAGTTCTATTTTGGTGTGATGATTACATTATAAAGCCGAAAAATTTAAACTTTCATGTGTGTACATCATAAAAATGGTTGACACAGCAACTTCCTCACTCTGACATTTCAGAAAAGGAAATTATCAGATGCCCCTGTGGAAGCAGAAGAAGACTATACTAAGTTTAACAGCAGCAATCTGAAAACCAAAAAGGTAAGCAAGCCTTGCATTCATGCATGTTTTGCTGAAGCATAGATTTAACTTCCAACATTGGCATAGAATGCCTGTTTTTCTCCTCCAAAACACGTTAGAAAAACAAATACAAAGCACAGATGTTTGTAATTATATCTCCTTGGAACTTTTCATTCAGGTTTAATTTTACTTTGGTAGTCTTCATGTCCCTTTCTGAACTCTTTTATACTGTTACAGTTTGTACTTTATCAGTGAACATTCCAGTGAACCTCACAGACTTGGACACGTGTTAAGGTGCACAGCTAATGTTTGCAAAGCTCTTTGAGAGCTTGAGATGAGAAATCGTGTGACTTAGTGATAGCAGATATTAAATTTCAGTAATTTGAAAAAGAAACAAAGATGGGCAGCATTCACTTAAATTCCAAGGGATGCTAAGACAGGCTTTATTTTTACCTAGAAATATTGCTTGTGCACTACTTATGTCAACTTAATGAAGTTAAATCAACACAGAGCTTGCTGATTGCCAGCTCCAGCACAAGTTTGGAGGCCAGTTCAAATCTGAGTCCAGTGGTGCCTGCCACTGTATTATTCCTAGGAGAGCAACAGAGATGTGAAAAGAAAGATTCTCTCTGTGCGTGCCAAGGTTGTGAGGCTTGCACTGGCTTATTTTTCTGAATACTGAAAGAAAATGAATCCTTCTCTGATCCATTGGGAACCAAAAAGGCCCTCTGTGCTGGTTTTGTGACCTTCAGACTAATGCACACTACTCTTTATCCCTCTGCAAAGAGAAGCAGCTGGTGACAGATATATTCCTTCCTTCCCCCCAACAACCCCAGAACTTTTTGTACTCAGGGCACATGCTAGTTTTGAAGTAAAAGGAGGATTGCCCCCTAAGTGCAGGTGATAAATAGTGTAAAATATGCATGTTTCCCCTCTTCCCCCATTATGCACCTATAGCTTTTGAACTGAGCATGAAGATAGAAATAAACTGAGGAGAGATAATTCATTGTAACATTAAATATGATTTAATTCTGAAGTAATGAAGCACATTGATGAGAGAATCTGGGAAAGAAAAGATAGCTCTTGGACTCTGCATCGTACTACTTTTTTTAAAATACTTTGGCAGTGGTTTTGTTTGTATAGTAACACAGATGATCATACTGTTGTTGCATATCTCCATCCTATCCATAATCTTCTAGCTGATCCCAAGTATTGTAATTGTGAAGTCCTGCAAACTGAGGAGTATTATAAAGAAAGGTCAATGCGAAGTTTTCTTAATAGGAAAAACAGCTAGAGATTTAAACTATAACATTTTAAAATGCAAGAAAGAAAAGAGGTCAGCTCTGTAAAATATGACTCATAAATTGTGTTTTAGGTGTAAAAGTCTGGGAAGTTGTCCCAGTGGCTTCAAAGTGCTTTGCAAATGTTAGTTACCTTCTTCATTCTTTTCTTCCATCTCTTTTCCCTTTATATCACTGTGCTTAGAGTCTTCGATAATAAATCAGTGTGAATTATTCATCATCTGTAATGCAAGGCTGTAATTCAGCCTGCTGACAGCATAATCATGAGATTGAGTCAGAGGGTACAGTATGCATCTGTTATATTGCATGCATTATTCCTCTTAATGTACACTCAGGGATTATTGCAAAGTAAACGTTTAAGTTGGGATACCTCATTCTGCAAAAAGAAAATATGTTTCACCTCCTTGTCCTTGTAGTTGATTCTCTGTCTTTGTCTGAGGTTAAGTAATTTGTGACAAGTCTTTTTCTGTTTGAATAATCTCAAATTTGTTTTGTAAGGTTTTTTTCTTACAATTTAAAGCCTGCGCAACGTTATATTTACTGCTGTATACTAAAAAAGCAATTCAGCTTCTTGGTCAACTTCTGTTTTTAGGAGTTTATAGCTCTCCTATGGAGATGCTGCTTAACTTTTTCTGTTTATCGTTTCACTAACAGGCAAACAGCAAGATGTCTGCAGCACAGAAGGCTTTGGCCAAAGTTGATAAGACTGGAATGAAATCAATTTCTGCTTTCTTCAGCTCCAAACCTAAAGCATCAAAATAAAGGCTTGTTCTTGAAAGAGTTTTTTACAGTGGTTATTTTTATGTTAAGCTAAAGATGTCTCTTTGGGTTTTTTGTTAGTATAGTATGTGCAGGACATGTCTGTGTACATGGTGGTGGTTGTGAGTGAGCGCAGGACAGAGCTGCTGTGCCTCAGCTGCGCAAAGCAGTACCATGCAGATATTCCAACTTGGGTCAGGAAGGTAGCCTTGCTGCATTAGCAGTGTGGTCCTGTGAAACATGAAGCAAGGTTTAAGCATACTGTACTGCAGCTTGTTCTAGAGCAAGCTCAGTCAAGGCTACCACAGTTTTCTCCATTGCACTCCATTCCAGGCTGGAAACATTCCCTCCTTGGAGTTTTTAAGGAGTTTTTTTTCATTCATAAGGAGCATTATATTTTGAGATTTTATGGAGATTCTTACCAAGTGTAACACCAGAGTAGGATGTCATCATTAAATTTTTATGTTGACCCAAATCTAAGTGCTGATGTAAGCATTGTCATTGGTGACAGTTTATGGAGGCAAAACCAGTGTCTGTTTTGGGATTCCCTTTGTTTTGAATATGCTAAAAACAAATTGCAATAAATGTCAATGGACATGTGATGCAATAAAGTGCTTTGTGTAACGAATTTGTGCTTGTTGTATTTGATGTACATATCAAGAGTTAGATTGGGCTTCAGGACATTTATTAAGGGGGTTTGGTATTTTACTGTGTATAAATTTTAATCCTTACAGAATTACAGCATCACTTTGGGCTTACATGATAAATCTCTTAACACACAGCAATACAGGGGTATTTTTATGTTCAGTTCCAAGGTCAATCGTTTCTTACAAAAATAATTAAGATTTATTTAAAGGCAAAACTTACTTTTTTAAATAAGCTTATTTGGACCTGGACTCTAAAGCTTAAGTAACTTGAGTGTCTTAGATAAGGTTTAATTTTATGAAGTTTTGCACAAGGTAGGACTGTTACTTCAAACACACTATTCACTTCTGAGTATATTCTTTCCACATTGCAGAGTATTCTTACGTATGCAGAAGGATAGCTGTCTGCTAAGTTGCAAGTTCTTTGGTTCACAGAATCAAAGAGTATGGAATCACTGGGATTGTTAGTATAGGTCTAGCCAGTTCTGCAGAAAACTCATCATTTCATCCACCAGTTGTTGCACTGAGTAGTTACTGTGGGTCAACTACAGCGTGTGTTTTAAAAAGACAAACTATTTCATTCTTTGCTACATCAGCTCAGTAGTGAGTCTGCCTGTGTCCCTTGATAATGGGGAGTTTCAGAGAAGCTAATAGTTTCTTTAGTAACTGCACTGTTTTTCTACTTCAGATTACTTGCTGCATTCGCAACTATTGGTTTATAGTGTTGTCGGTTAGGTTAAAGAGCACTATGGCATTTTCTCAACCAGAAAAGAATGAGAAGCCTTGCTGGGTATTCTGTGCAGTTTTGCCCTTGTTGGAGTTTGTGCGCCTTTCAGACCAGTGGCTATTTCAGTTTTGGACAGTTTGTAAACGGGGAAGTCAGTATGGTTGGAATTCCAGAGTAAAGAAAATATTTGGAAATCTAAGGAATTATTCTCTCAAATTACAGGGATTTATCTAACAAATGTGGATGGCCTCCCGAAAGCATATAGTTAATGTTCCTTGTTTTAAAAGCGTTTGTCTGAAGTGGATTATCTGGACCCAAAATGAAGTTCTTTGGGGGAAAAAAAAAAAGCTTTTCAGGCATTTTGAGGTATCAGTATTGTAAGTCTGCCTTACCTCTGGAAATCAGCCTGTAGTGTTAGTGTTTGAATGTAGGTTGAGAAGCGTGTGATTCAGATGGAGAGACTTTATTGATTTTTCAATTAGAATCATTCTCCTAAGTTGTTCAGTGCTGTAATAAAATTCCAGTCACAAATTTCAACTTTCTGAAATAATATAGGGGTAAGGGACACAAAACACCCAGGAATTGCTATGTGGAGCCATAGAGAAATTCCTGCTACCCCACACTGCCTTCTTCATTTGTCTTCAGCAGAATTTCACCAGTCCTGTTGGTTAAGTTTCCTTTTTTTTTTTTTTCTCCTTTAACTGTCAGGCAAGTTTAGAAGTTAATAGTAGGTGTCACTACACTTGACAGTGTCTATGTGTGCCACCTTTAGAATTGGTCTAGGCTGTAAGTGAAGATCTGCCCCGTAGCAGCATGTATTGGTTTATCTGGTGGGTCTTTGCTGTGATTGGTAAGAACTAGCGTTTGGTGAGCCCAGAATGAGCAATTGCAGTCATGAACTGGAAGGGTTAGATTTTGAAAAACATTCAGCCTAACCCAGCAGTTTATTTGACAGTCAAAGAAACCACCTGCCTTCATATCGGCCGGGGAATGGATACGCCAATGATGACAACTTTTGAAAACCGCCACTCAAAAGTGCAGGATAATGTTACGGAGGGGAAAAAGAAAATAACCAGGCACATACTGTGTGAAGGTTTTTGTAGTAAGCAGCATCCTAGGAGCGTTTTGATAAATGAGAGGAAAGGAATTATGTATCTATTAATGGCGGGCCAATTCTAGGCACTAGAAGATGTTGAGAAAGCAGACAAGCATGGGATGGATGTTTGAGTGGAAAACCAAGGATGGGAGAGAATCACACTAGAAACAGGAATTGTGAGTAGGATGGATATATGATAGAATCTCTTTTTCTGGATGTTCAAATCTGCTAGTTTTAGGGGTTTGGGTTTTAATAGTTGAAAAGTTTTGTGAAACATACGTTGGAAATGTGTCTTTTATTGATTGAACAGTTTGAGGCCTTTTCTTCTAAGAAAGAGTCCCCATTTCTCTGGTCAGAATGTAGGACAGGAACACAGTTCTGATACAGATGGGGCGCCTCTGTGCTGACTTCTGTCTGGGGTGCCGATTCTTTTTTTTCTTTCTCTGTACATGACTTCCACATCTGCCATGGCACTCGGGGACTAAGTCTAGAGTTCTTCCTCTGTGCATAGGTGCATTATGCTTTAGTGTGTCACATCTCAACTTTAGCTGTCAGCTATGCTGTAACTTACAACAGTTGTAATTTTATTAGTGACTGTGCTTTTGGTTGCGTGGGAATTTGTGCATGACAGAAAAAATAAGCCATTTCCAAAAGCCATTAGAGCTTTCACATGAAAACAAAAACTTTTCCCTTTAGGAAAGAATGAAATACATTTAGTAACTTAGAAACTTCCTCTACATGTAGCAGTAAGAAGTTACGAAGAGCATATGGTGCCAAATACATAAAATAATATTTCCTACCACAACGAGGATTTAAATATAGTTATTCTGCCTGGCCAGCAGTAGCAGTAGGTCATTAAGAAGTGCTGCTTTGCTGTTTCTTCCTTGGTTAGCTTAGTATGAAACAATATGCCAGCACCATTACAGAAATGTCTTACTTATTTCTTTTCCTGGATTAACATGATATCTCTCCATGTTCGTGTAAACATCTGATGAGTTGTGTTGCTTTTATAATTGTTGGTTTGGGATTAAGCAGCTCTTACATTTCCACTTTTTAGACCTCACATTGCAAATGGATTGGCACCAGTGGGCATGGAAAACTCCATATGGAAATACCAGCACTGACTTAGGGATATGTAAGGGTTGAACTTGCGCATCATTTTCAGTCTTAAGTAATAAACTTAGTTCTATTTGTAGAAGTGACAATTGGTGATTTTAATATTTTCAGTGGAAAAGGTGACACACTTCGCAAAATTTGCATTCAGATCTGAAACCTGAAAGAGCTGCTTGTTTTTAGGTGTTCAGTTGCGTCTGACCTTTTGTTTTTTACAGGGAAACTTAATGCATGGATGCTCATTTGAATAGTTTAATGTTTATGACTAGGATTTTCTCTTCCCTTTTTAGATGCCTGGGCGAAGACATGCAAAGAAGAAATGAAAGGAGCATAAGGAGACTCGCTAATATTATTTTAACTTGCCATAATCTCAAAGCAGCTTTTAAAGGCATTTTTTATGCACTTTCAGAAAATAAATGCTTGAAGTTGGGCAACCCTGTTCCAAGAAAAAGCAAATCTCAGCAGATTAACATTGTTAAATATGTGTTGCGTTAAACATACACTGCTTCAAATTTTATAGCTTGTACACTATTGGTCTGTCGGGCCCTTCCAGGAAAGCACTTACGAGCATGCCTAATGTTAAGCACATGAGCAGTGATGTTAAAGTCCGTAGTGTTGTTCGTGTGGATAAGTGCTTTGCTGGATCAGCGCCTGAAGTCCTGTTAGGTGCTGAGCATCCTGATCCATATCCAGCAAAGCACTTAAGTCCATGCTTATCTTGAAGTGGAAGAGCCAGTCTAATATTTGTGCATTAGCATTCACCATAAAACCTCTCTTGGCACAATGACTCACACGCTTAAAATTAAGCACCTGCCTAAGTATTTTGCAAGGTCAGACAACAGCATCCTTGAGCAAGTCTTAAATATTTACTTGCTTTTGTATGAATATTTTTTTTTTTGGACTCTTTTTATCAGAGCATATGATTTTAGTGGCCATAAGTTTTAGAAGCTGCATAGCAAAATATGCGATTGCATGCCATTTTCTCCTTTCTTTTCCAAAATCTAGCAAATTCAGAAGAAGTCCAATGTTCAGACGTAGAACCATCCAAAATTAAAAAAGTTAACTCTAATTTTTAGGACATTTAGCTTGATTTACCTTGTTTTGTCCAAACAGTAGGTCAAGACTGACTTACTGTCCAAAAGATGCTACCTAGCTCTGGCTGAGTGGACAGTCTTGACTCTTGACTCTTGCTAAAGCTTAGGCAGCATGTGTGTTCAGAAGTGCAGATGGAGAAGCTGCATTTATTTTACTTCTTTTGTTGTAAGAGATTGAAAACTTAAAACCATGTATAAAATAACACTTACGTCTTTTGTTAAGAACTAAACCAAAACCTGTGTAATCTCTAGGTAAAAAACAAAAATAGACCTAATTATTATTTTCTCTACTTATGTAAGAGACACTTCCTGTAGGGCGATTTCAACCAAATTGTCAATCTGAGCTGACGTACAGAAAATGATGATAATGAGCCCTCATGTAATCTGTATCAGATACAGTCTGATGTTTCTAAGTTAAATACGTGTTTATCAAACTACCATTATCTCTTTGCTGCAGTACTTTTAAAAAGTAATAATTGGCAGGACTTTTAACATAATGAATGTTTACTTCTGTAAGTTTTAAGTATGACCCCATTTTGCAGACATCTACGGCAAATGGCCAGAATGTTCTGTAAAGCTTGGATATATTTGAAGCATTCTAGATATGAAGGGAAAAAAAATTCTTCCACTCTGGCAAATTCTGCCTAACTTCAAGTCAAACAAGAGCTCCAAGAAGAGCATTGCTGAAAACTAAATTCCAAGACAAAGAGGCAATAGCTTATTCAACTTTCTTTTCAACTGATACTGATCAACTCAGTTTCAGAATAGGAAAAGCCTGAACTGTTAACCCTTCAAAAATCATGTATGAAGGGAAATATAATCTGAATGTTTATTTTAGACATTTGCACTGAATTCTTTTTGCTAATTTTATGCTTGTCTTGTTAAGCAATGTGCACTATCCCTTTTCAAGGAAAAAGCATGTAACAGTTTTCTAGGCAATACTGCAAGAATATTATATGGGTCCAAGATGAAATTTTTATTTGTCTAGCTTACATTTTGAAAAATCCTTGATGTATAAGATAATATATTTCAGTAAAGCATGGTTCTGGTTTTTGTAAGATCTTTAATTCGTGTACAAGAAAGAAATAAATACCTTTGGAATAATCTGTTGATTATTACTTTGTTAATTTCTCAGAGAAATACAAATCAAAATGCAGTGCAATCAGACTACTAATACTGTTAGCCCCCAGAAGGTAATCAGTTATTCACAGGCTGAATTGAAGGAAATAATGAATCCTGAGGTAGATACAAATGTGAAAGTTCATTAAGACAGATTCAATGATTCAATTAGGCTAATCCTTGAGGACCTTACTGTACAGACATTGTAATGACTACTCATTTATGTGTACATATAGTTGTTGGCCTAAGTATTCTGAATATTTTGATTTTCATTAGTGTGGCAGTGAATCTGAGTGATGATGGGATGAGGAGAGTAAAGGTAGAGAGAGTGATGTGATATTCATGTCATTTTTTTACGTATTTCCATCACATATTACGTATCACATTATGTATTTTACATCGCATATGTAGTATATAGGTACTCTGTCACAAATTTAGACAGAACTGATAGATAGTTTTTTTCCATATTTTCTGTAGCAGACAGTTAATCAAACACAAGAGAAAAGTTCCTCTGCCAAAACACTATCCTGATATCACCATGATGCTGCACTAAGTGCTGACAGGAGGCTTCAAGGCTGTTAGGAGAGTTGCTGCCATTTCATTTGTAAAATCCAGAGAACAACAGGCAAAGCAAAGCAAACATAGTGGTTTGGGACTTTTTTTGGCAGTCAAGTTGGTTTATTGGTATTAGTGAGAACTAAGCAAGAAAAGCAGTCAGATTTGTACCGTTTCATAAATCCACCACTCACCAGCACTTATCTGTAGAAATCGAATTAGCAGTGCTAAGGACAAAGTGCTGAGGCAGCTTGTATTTAAGAATAAAAGAGCATTTACACTGCTTTGCTTAGTAAAGTCAAATGGCAAAGTAATACAAAGACTAAAGAAAATGGTTGCATTGCCTTACATATTTTAAGAACTGCTACAGTTCAGATGTCTAAGTTTAGCTCTCTAGTACCCTCTGTGTGCACAGCTGTTATGTCTGTTAGAGTCTGTCCCATAACTGCAGTAATTTTTCCGAAGCTCCCTTTTCAAATGCGTTTGGTACCCTGAGGTAGTTGCAAAGCAAGCAATGTTATCACAGGTAAAACAATGCCCCAGCTAGGCTCATCAACAGTAAAAAATGGAAGCTAATAGAAAAGTGAAAAGCTGTGTTTTAAAATCTTGCTTCTAATTTGGGGTTGTGTTCATTATTGCGTTCACCTGTTGTCTTTTCACTCTTCAAAAGGTGTATTTCAAAAGGTGCTAACTTGGTAAAACCCTACCTCCCCCTGACTTCAGGCCAAGCAAGCATACTGTTTCATAATGGGCACCCGCACTCATGAAGACGGCCAAAATCAAAGTTTTCTACAACCCTACAGATGAGTGAAGCTGGTCCTAGTGTGAATGGAACCACCGTCAGCTTCCTCTTGAATTCCCTGTGCAGCTGGCATTACTAAGAGTTCTTCATAAATGGTTCAAACTTAATTGAAAGGAGTGAAAGTAAAAGATGTAATTAAGCAGAATGGTTACAGAGATTAGCAGTGAAGCTACCTTGAAGGAATCATTACACCTCGTTTTAACCACCTGAAATTTAGATGTCTGCGTAGCTTCTCTGCTGTTAGTAGAGAGCATCCTGAAAATGTGACTTCTGTATTCCAGCAGAATGGCCTACTGGAGCTGTGGCTTTTTCTCATCAACACCGAGATGCGCCTAGACACTGTGTGTGCCTGCCCACAAAATCTGTAGATGGTTGTCTTCAGCATACTGCTGTGCCTTCAAGAATTGGAGGCAGTCCTGTATTTGAGGAATTGAATTTCGCCTCCAGGCTCAACAGGATAGCTCAGGCTCTCAAGATCTCTTTAGCTTTCCAGTAAGTATTGTTTCTTCTCTCCTCCCTCCGAATTTTATAAATACATAATAAACTTAATTTTTAACCTATTCTCCTGGGAAGGCAAACCTCCCCTCTCCACCCTACAGATTGTGTTCTGCGCTGTTTCCATAATGCTTTCCCTGAAGGCACTAAAACAATCATTAAAGTTTTGCTCTATTACTACCCCCCCAAATTACTATGTTCGAGAGGGCAAAATTTGCTTGTAATAATTTTGCGGCCCACTCTCTGGTGCCTGAAGCATTCCCATCAGCCCACAGGGAAGGACTGTCTGCTCTATCTGCAAGAAATAAAGGTAGGTAAGTTGATCTGGGCCTCTTCCCCCCTTTCCAGATGTACTCTAGTGAGTGATTTTAAGGAGTTTTAGCCCTTAATTTCCAGTTATTGTTTCTCAGTTGTTAACTGCCCCCTGCCCCTTTGGCTGCGATGCTGTGACTTATTGTGCAAGGCACAGTCAGCCTTTCAGCGTGAATTAAAACAGCAACCAACAGCCAGAGGGTCGTAACTGTTTAAGCTGTTAAGGCTCAACTGAAAGAGTATATCCAAGTGTGCTTCAACTCTCTGTCCCTCAGCCTTCAATCTATAAACTGTGAATTATGTCTCCCTACCTCATCATAGTAAGTTGTGACAGTTACTAGCTCACAGGATTACAGTTTAAATAAAAATACATTTAAAACTGAATCCGGTGAACTCAACCTGAACTTCTTTGGATTCCCATGTGCCTACCACAAGTAGGAATACCTCTCTGGAGAGAAAAGCTAGACAGTCACTGATTTGCTCTGATTTCAGGTAAAGCAATGTGAGATTACCACTTGTTTTGTAACACCGTGTGAGGCAGACAACCTGCTGCAGAGTAACTGGGCCCTGACCCAGGCTCTCAAATCTTCATGGAGGGAAGTTTTTCTATAGATCCAGGTGACGAGTTGTTGGTTTAGGCTGAGCTCTGCAGAATAGAGGCTTTGTGGAGGATTTAATGCTGCCATTTGTTGCCACAGACAGAAGCCTCTACAGTTTTTGTGCTGTTTGGGTATGATTTTGCCCTTAGTAAGCACAAATTGTAATTGCTGGCCTTGCTGGAGTGTGGTTATACCATAAACCTATCAAAAAACAAACAAAAAAACATGTTCATGGATTTTTAGCGGGATAGTTGCTCCCAGAATAGTCTATTGAATGGCAGGTTGTTTGGGCAACTTGCAAGATCCATGAAGACAAGGAGAGATTCCCCATGCACACTCCTCCCAGGCAGGACAGGATTTTAACCTTTGCAAGAGTTTCTCACCCAGCAGAGGCACAAGCATATGCTCTGCTCCAGCTCTAAGCGGATGGAGCAGTAGCAGAACTGGAATGAGGCTGAAATGAAGAAATAAATTTGAATGTAATGGGGAAGTCTAGCAGAGGTAGAGACATAATTGTCCCATTCTGCTTAGTGTTAGAATGCACCTGGAGGACTGTGTCCAGTTCTGGTCCCCACAATTCAAGAAAGATGTGGGCAGACTGGAGAGGGTTGAAAGGAGGGCCACAAAAATGATCAAAAGGCTGGAGAACCTGCTGTATGAGGAAAGATTGAAGGAGTTAGATCTTTCTCCCTGGAGAAAAGAAGCTTCAGGGGGGAAGCTCATCATAGTGTTCTAGTAGTTAAAGGGTAGCTACAAAGAGAAGGGAGGCTCTCTCTTCAGGAGGAGTCACATGGAGAAGACAAGGGGCAACAGGTATAAGTTACACTTCCCTTGACATAAGAAAGAAATTTTTTACAGTAGGAACCATCATTCACTGGAACAACCTCTCCAGGGATGTGGTAGAGTGCCCATTGCTGGAGGTTTTCAAGATGTGATTGGACAGGGTGCTAGATAATCTAGCCTCCCTTTCCCACAAAAGGCAGGACCAGATGCTATTTTGAGGTTTCTTCCAGCCTGGGGTGTTCTGTAGTTCTGTGAAAACTATAATGGATGTGCTGCTGCATAACTGCAGCAAGTGCGTTATGTCCTTTTTTCCCAGCCAGTTGGTTAGAGGGCAGCTTTGGCAGAGAGGTGACCTTCAGGAAAAATTGTCGGCTCTCTTTTATTTCTACAGCAAGCTGTCCCTGTGTGCATATGTTGGGCTCAAAGAGACTGACATTTCCCTTCCAGGGCAACTGCTTAGTGACCAGCAGCATGGGACGAATGATCTTCTACAGGGATCAAAGTAATTTTTTGAAGGAGATTATGGGGGAGGGAAAGGTTCAAGATGGGAAAAAAAAGGAGCAGAGGTAGGAGGAGCAGAGAGAAGAGAGAGAGGTTGGACAGCACAGGGAAGCAAAGAGGACTAGGGTTCAGCACTTTTCCATCATCTCATTTTGTCTGGGAGTTGTGCAGTAGATGTTCTTTACTTGTGCCAGTGGTATGTGAAAACCACGAGGTAGCAGGCAACTACTAAAAAGCAGTAACTCATTAGAATAGTCATGCTGCTCCATGGCAAGGAGAAAAAGTTACTGGACCTTTTTAAGAGAAAACCACTGCAGAAAACCACCACAGAAATGAGTTTGCCAGAAGCACTTGCAAGGATCAGATTGATTCTGGGTCAAGAGTTTTCCAGAGCCTTTTTCAACAGTTCTGTATGTTTATTTTTACAGGGCACAAAAAAGGCCTACTTGGCTTTGAAGCCACTGAGAGACAAGATATCTGTCCCAGAGGACTTGAGAATGACTACTAACAGTGACATTCTCAGATGTCCTCATACTTACGCCCATGTGTTCTGCTCTATGTGTGTGTATTTTTAACTCTGCTGAAGTGTAACCACACAAATCCTATTGAGCAGAGTGGGAGTTGTGTAGCTAAATTCTGTCCTGGGGTTTGGAAGCATCGAGTTTATATCAAGTGTGTATTAATGTACTTATGTTGATAGGTTGGCAGAGCCTAAGCCATTATGCTCACAATACCTGGTCTCCATGAGTGAAAGAGAGGGCTTGGGGAGGAACAGATAGCTCTGGTGGATCAATACCTGTTTGTACACCTGGTGTCAAGAGTAATTTGACATTTACGACTATGGGACACACTCTGAGGACTGAGGCCTTATAGGAAGAGATGAGATTTGCCTGACAAGGTGAAGCAAAAGCATCTTTGCCAATAGGATGACCAGCCTGGTAAAGGGAGCTGGACTAGGAAGAACAAGGGAGGGAGGTGGTGATGATGACCTATCATGAGTTAAGTGAGGTAGCAGTGTACAGGGTCAAAAGCAGAGGCTGCAGTATATTGGATAAAAGAAAGACGTCATAAATGATAAAGGAGGGCAAAGGGGTATTTGCCTCAAGTATAATTACAGAAATGCAGTCAGTCTGGGAAACAAGCAGAAGGAACTAGAGTTCTGCATGCGACAGTGCAGCAGCATTGGTATAAGAGACATAGTGGGACAGCGTGCCCAAGTGAAGAGTTGCTATTGACTGATATGAGCTCTGGAAAGAGGCAGGGAAGATGAAGAGAGGTGTCTATGCTTGTGGCAGGGGGGTAGGAACTAGATGATCTTGAAGATCCCTTCCAACCCAAACCATTCCATGATTCTAGCCACTGGATTTCTTCCTTCTTTGTGGGGTGGAGAACGTAACCGCGCTCTGTACCCTGAGCTGTTCAGCTTTTTTGGGGGAAAGATCGATAGATTGGAGTCTTTGCTATAAGGCTTACTTTCCTGCTCTCCTGGTTCAAGTCGGAATTTTTCAAAATCTGGATCCAACTTGGGATTTTGCAATTTGATATCCAAGGATCACATTCCCCCTTTCGACCACAATGCTGCGCAGGGTGTGGGTGGTCCATCAGTAGTACACTGGGCCCACATCATGCTTTTTTCTCAAATTCATTGCTTCTTGGGGTGGCCCGTGCTCTTTACCCCTAGGCATCACAGCATTAGCATGCATATGGATTACTTGTGGCCCACTGTCCTGACAGTGACACTAACTTGTTTTTCTCCTTTAGCACCCGACCAGCTGCAAATACTCCTAGGAAGAATTCTGTGGATTTTGCCAAGTTGTTGCAAAACATGTATTTGCAGAGGGTCAAAAAAGGTCATCTCCCCCCATCCCAGCCTTGCTTGTCAGAAACCCAGCTGATGCTGATACTGATGCACCTTCCGCACTTACAGGGATCTGTACCATTGGGCTTGTTAATTCATTTTTCCCACCCAACCTGTGAGGCATCGATTTTTGTCTCTTGTTCAAGAGGCCACATATAATCTAGTAAAGTGCTAATCTACTGGTGTTACAGCAGCACTTTTTTGTCCAGTGATCTTTAATCTCCTCAAGGAGTGCTTTCAAGTTTCATGTGGTTGATCTTCTTCAAGGGGCTGAGAATGAAATAAATGAGCCTGGAGAAAGGACAGGAGGGGGGTGTCTTGATGAACAAGTGTTGCCTTCCCTGAAGGACCAGGAAAAGAATTAAAACTGGAGCATGTGACCAGGGTTGGTGAGTGGATAGGAAAAGTGAGTGGGAAACTGCAGAAGACAGGGACAGAAGTGTTCATGTCCTGGAGCCAACGTCATCAACAGTGGTTCCCAGCCTGAGAGCTATGGGTGGCAGTACACAGATTCCCAGCAAGGCTCCTTGGGCTGTGGGGATGGGACAGGGTCTCCTCACATTCAACAGATGTGTCCTGGTACCAGCAAGTGTTTCTGTCTGCATCTTGAGGAGCAGCAGACCCAGGACACATGCACACAGGTGGACCCAAACCAACAGCTGTGGGTTTTATTCCCCACTCACACAAGTAAAGGTGACCTGACTGACCAGAGGAGGACCTTAAAAGCCCAGACTGGCATCTGGGTTCAATTCTTGATTCAAAACTCCACCGAGACCTGGAGTGAGATATTACCTTTTTTTGCCTCATAGAGGAGGGGAAGAATAGAAATCTCTGCTTCTGCTTTCCTGTCAGTGGTTTTGTGATGCCTTGTATTTTTAATGTGAGCTCCTAGAGGTGAGGCCCATTTCCCCAGCCATGTTCATGCAGCTCTTGGCTTACAAGAGTCCTAATCTTCAGTTATCCCTCTGTAATCTCAATCAGAAGAATTTTGCCATAATGAAGACTACAGGGTTTGCCCATCTAAAATATCCATTAAACAAATAAATCTTCCTGAGCACGCTTTTTGATCTTGTCTAGAAATCCATTGAACTGGATGCTTAGTTTTTGATGTACTGCATTGTAGTTCTTTACAGCCTTTGCTGTAAAACGTATGTGTTTACTGGTGAGCATTTGATTGAAACATTTTTGAAAGACTTCATTTTTTAAGACATTCTCTTCCTCGGGCCCCAGATTCCTGTTGATTTCAACTGGACACAAGTACAGCCCTTTGCCTGCGCTCACTGACTGCTGGCTTTGGACTGCTGTTGGTCTATTAAACCCAGGGGAGTAGGATGAAGCTAATGACCAAGGGCAGAGGAGAGTTACACAAAAGGCTGCTGAATAAAGCCTGTAACAAACCAGAAATCACTGGGGGGAGGCAAGGAGGAGGGAAGGCGGGTTGTGCTGCACGAGGCTTCCGACCGGTGCTGTGTGCTGCATTACAACAACGGAGCCACAGCGGCTAAGCAGAATGTCCCTATCCCTATTTCATGCATGGCACCAACCTGCAGCATACGGTTCTCACCAGGCAAAGGATCCCCTGGTCCCTGCCCCAAGGACACCACCTGGTCAGCTCTGTGAGAGGGCTGATGTTGAATAAACTGGGAACCAGCATGGCTCTTCACTCCTATGGCACTTGTCCTGGTGGCTACTTAAACCAATCCCTAAATAATCAGTGCAAACAGCAAACACACAGTAGCATCCTGGTTTAACCAGGCTGGAGGTGAAGATAGGGTGGAAAGCTTTTATTTGTGCTTTAGAAGGCTACTGGAAGCCTCCTTTTCAAGGATGAGTTAAGTAGCCTCATTGTCATGTCCTTACTGCATTTTGAAGTTAAACAGCTCCATGATCTATGAACTCCAATCACACAGTTAATTACCCCACGTTCCCTCTCCTTGCTCCCCTCCCCCTCCCGCTTTGCTCTTGAAATACATTATATTTCTTTGACAGTCCACCAAGAACAATGTCTGCTTTTGTGACAGCGACATTGCCAGTGGTGTAAAAATCTATGCGTCTGTCAGGTTTCCCCATGTGAAACATAATTGCTTAATTTCCATTTGAAAGTACATCCCTGACATTAGAACAACGTAGACACACCAAGGATAACAATGATTTCCTGACACCTACAATGGGGCATAATGCGGTAATAAATATGTGTGCAAAATGAATGCTCCGCACACAGAGGGAGCAGGTCTGAATCTACAGCTGCAGATGAAGTGTTCCTCAGGAAAAAAAAATAGTAAAAAGAAAGAAACCAACAGATTAGCATCAGTGTGAGCCTATGTCAACCAGATGGCTTGCTATGGAAAAAGAGCTTCCCCGCTTTATTCCAGTAACCCTGGCTAGCAGGATGAATGTCTGAGATGAGAAGAGAAAAATGATCTCATTCAGTTGGGGTTTTTTTCCCCTTCATGCATGCTTACAGCTTGAGCTGAAGCAAAGTAAAAGCTCTGAAAAGAACACAGAAGCTGTCCCCTTACAGTGGCATGTGATGGACCAGGAGAGCTTGTGGACGTGGGTTCAAGCATGCAGAAAGCATAGCGGAGAGCATTGAAAGCTGGGAGGAGGGAAGCCCTCCAGGGACCGATGCTGGTTCTAGCCAGGCATCTATCCTGCACCTTGAGACAGTGATGTGCTTTTTCCTCTGGCTTCTGTCTCCCTTGTGTGGCCCCAAAATGTTTGGAGCAGAGGTCATCTCCCCTAGTATCCTTAGATGCTAATGCAATGTTAGTCATGACCGGGAATGTTGGTCCTCACCTGCCAATGAACTTGGCAATGAAGCACATAGGCTGCTCATGCAGAGGCAGCTACACTGGGCTACTGCCTGGTCCAGATTGCTTCACCTCACTTTATGCATTTAACTGAACACTTCGTCCGAAACAGTTTCCTCCAGAGTCACTGGAGACAGAAACGTGTCTTTATTTGAGTGCTGACAAAGGGTCTCGTGGTGCCTCTCTCTACAGATTGTGGGAAAAGATTCCTAATGTAATAAGACTGGCAACTTGGCCTGAAGTTACATGGGAGGAGTCCAGGCCCATGTGCCTACCTTCAGGGTGATGACTGCTCTCCTTGGCAGGAGCAGGCCAGGATGTCTTCACCAGCAGACTATCTGAATCACTTATCACTTCTCCCTGGAGACAATGCAGTTTGATAGGTAAGTAAGGGACCTGGAACCAACAGTTTGAAGAAGACCAAGTGTACTTATCTTTACAGACTTTTGGGACCCAGTACTAGATTTAGAGCAATGGCTTGCTGCTAAAATATGAAATAAAACCCTCTTGTACAACGGTTCCTAGGTTAGGCATGCTTCACACTGCAGGCTTGGAGCTTGGCTTAGAGTTTGTGGATTCCAGTGAGAACTAAGTGTATTTTAGTGGCGCTGTGATGAGAATCATCCTATAGAGAGGTTTCAAAAATAATTGGAGTGATTTGATCTCTCTTATCTGCAACAAATGATGAAATGTGACTGTGCACCCAGAAACAGGAGATGAGAATCCTCCTCCTCGGAGAAGGTGTGACACCATTTGTCAAGACCTGTTTCGAAGCTGAGGCACAATTCACAGGGCAAGAGCTGAATAGTTATTTTTTGGTTTTCTTTTTTTAAATTCTGTGCCCAATGGAAATTTCTCACAGTATGAAGGGAGGAGGATGTTTAACTTTGATTTGGTCTATGGCAGAATTAATGTGTGTAGAATATCCAGTCCTTGATTCTTTGCTTGTCTTTGGCAGTGAATGAATGTCTGTCATTGCGAATGTCTACAAAATTACTATTTTAATGACCTGTTTGCTTCAATTAAGGCCCAGCTATTATCTTTCCAAGAGGCAGAGGGTTGGAGAGGGGGAGACGGAGTGGGAGAAAAAAGCCGATCACTAGGACGTGTGAGTAGAACATTTAAGAGGCCAGCTGAAACCGAGAGTGGATTTGGAAAGGCTGTGTGATGAATCTGTGACATTGCAATATTTCAATCATCACATTTCAGATTCTGGTTCATGCATCATTTGCTATGAAAGTTTTGAGATTTTAATCAGTGTTTCAAGAGTAAATTGATACAGCCTAATCATTCAGAATCTCTGGCGCAAGACCAAAGTGTATTATATTAAGTGTATGTTATGTATTATAAAAACTGCTTGCTGAAAATTAATTGAGTATTCCAGTGCTAGATAATGTTTCTTCATTCCCCAGAGCCCATCCCTTTGCGTGCGAGTGTTTTCCCAAGTGCAATGCAGATGCCAGAGAAAAGGTGAATATGTAACATATGTAAAAGACTGGCTGAGTTCGACACAGCACAGTGTCAAGCCTGCTAACCTCCCTGGCTAGATTGTGGGGCTGTTTATTTGTCTGCATGATGTGTAGGAGGAAAACTGACAGGTACAAAATAAAAGAAAACAAAGGACAAAAAAAAGAAAAAGTGAAGTATTTTCCATGGAAGCAAGATATAATAAAGCCGGTGCCGTGACTCTAATTCATGTGAAAAATTGGAAATGTGTTTGCATTTCTCCTGATGACTTATGCGAACTTGGCAGAACAAGCAACCCAAGTAAATGACACGGTTAGCAGCCAGTGAGTCTAGGTAACAAATGTGCTATCATACTGTGTATTCAAAGGCTCATGTTATGCTTGTTCTTCATTTTGTATCTGTGGTAATGCTGATAAAAGGAATGCGCTCAGGGATGAGGGGTTGGGCACACCTTTAATTTGCCAAAAGCCAACAGTGGGTGACCACCAGCATTTTTTATGTTCCTTGCTGACATTTGTGATACAAACCATTTCCATCTGGAGGGGCTGGTTTCTCAGGGGGACTTGGGCCCCTTTTGAGAAGAGAGGGTTTTTTTGGAGCTGCCCCTAAGAACCTAGTACACAAGCAATAGGTTCAACTACTTCTGAGCTGAGTTCAAATACCCATGCTGACTTATTGACAGCTCTGCATTGTGGCTTTACAACAGAATCTCGCCAGCATCAGGATGTTCTCCTGAGCATCCTGGTTGAAGCTGTCCCGAGGGAGCCATCCAGAGGGACCTTGACACGCTTGTGAGGTGGGCTGATGCCAACCTGGTGAAGTTTAATCATGCCAAGTGCAAGGTCCTACACCTGCGTCGGAGCAATCCCAGGCACAGCTACAGGTTGGGCAGAGAAGAGATTCA